>CAJVPL010000827.1:0-19364 GCA_910591945.1 Ambispora gerdemannii | reverse complement strand
AGAACAGAGAGCTTTCTGCAATATCATAAATCGATCTTTGATCACAATGATATCATTGATGATAATGATTGATGATGATGCTGATGCTGAGTTGATGCTGAGTTGATGCTGAGTTGATGCTGAGTTGATGCTGATGTTGATGCTGATGTTGATGCTGATGCTGATGTTGATGCTGATGTTGATGCTGATGCTGATGTTGATGTTGCTGATGCTGATTCTTTTCTTTCTTTCTTTCTTTTCTTTCTTCTTTTTTTTCTTTTCTTTCTTCTTTTTTTTCTTTCTTTCTTTTCTTTTCTTTTCTTCTTTTTTTTCTTTCTTTCTTTTCTTTCTTCTTTTTTTTCTTTCTTCTTTTCTTTCTTTTCTTTTCTTTTCTTTTCTTTCTTCTTTTTTTTCTTTTCTTTTCTTTCTTTTCTTTTTTCTTTTCTTTCTTTTTTTCTTTCGTTTTTTTTTTTGGTTAAAAGGGCGTGGGTTACCTGTTAAGCATTATACGAGATCTTGGAATATTATTAATGCCGATCAAGATAATATTAAGATTAAAATTTTTTTACGCGCAAATAACTTTAAGACATCAAACTGATATTAAAAGTATAACGACAACGTTTGCGTACTCGATCTACTGGATAATGAAAGCCTTAATATATTTGCAGTTTGATGCACAAGTTTTTCTGTGAATTTTTTTCGGCCCATTGATATTTGTAGCTGTATTTTAGAAGTTTCGTAATGCATTTTAATGTAATGTAATCTGAATCTATTTTTGAAAAGCTTGATTAAATCAGAACATTTTAGATTTTTACCTCGTTTATAAACTCTCGTGTGATTTGCTTTGAATTATCGACACAATTTGTCATTTGTAATCGTGCAATAATGCGTTATAAATCTTTCCAAAATCTCGTTTAGTAAGATTTTAACATCAAAAGGGATCCATTCAAAAGAATTGAAGATTTTCTTGCATTTTCTCGTTTGAATTAGTTTACGGATGTATAAATTGCATTGTTTTTACTTTTGATTATGCTTCGTTTATTTATCATTTTGAATCAAAAAATAATTTTTTTATTTCTGCAAATGACCTCTATAATTATCGATTGTAAAATCTAGCCTTCTTTTCTATTATATACGCACGGAAGATTTTGGTTCGAAGGAGTAAGAAATCTATTACAATGGGATCGGGAAGAACATTTGAAGGAATTCGGATATACATGAAACTACATCATCATGGTAAAAGACACTGTAACTCAAGATTGATTATGCATGTGCTCGGCTGAATATTCAGCACATTCCCAAATTCATCGTGGGTGTCAAATTCGAAATAACAATGAATCATCCAAGTTAGAAATTTTGACACTTTGATAGAAAAGATTATTAGAGTTGTACCTCAGTTCTAGAAATAATTAGAGTTGTACCTCAGTTCTAGAAATAAAAGGCTGGTTTCTTGTTACTTTATCCAAAACATGATTGACTATTTCCGAATATGCGACCTCAATAACAAGGTTTGACCAAAATTCATTCTGAAATCGTGAAAGCATGAATCTTAGCTTTGAAGCAATAGAAAGAAAACTTTCCACCACTTCCCGTTAGTGCAGGCACTTGTGGTTCGGTGGGTGAAACGACACGTCGGCTTCTTTTCCAGAATTATCACTACATGTTTCTTTAAGAAACAAATATTAGTTCAATGTTATAAACTCGTAAGTGTCAATTATTAGATTTCTCAGTTCTTAGTTATAAACTCGGCATCGGTCCCATCAACACTAATGCAAGCCCCACTTATCATTGTAGAAATCGCACCAATAGTGACTTTATGCGGTTTTAATGAAAGTTTATAAATCACGACTTTATTTATAATCGGACCATTCACATAGATCATGGACGTTAAACTCGTCAGTGTGATGTTCATATTCCTATAATGTAACTCCGTCAGCGAGCGTGTATGGAAATCTTGATGTAATCAGCGAAAATTAGCTTATATCGGTCACTAGCTCATAAAATATTCAGTCCTTTTGAACGACAGATTCGTTTGTACAAGTACCTTATGTTGGCTCTAGTTATATAATGCATAAAACGAATTTGGTAACATAAGTATAAAACTCACGGATTTATTGATCTAGCATAACGATAATGAAAATGGTATACAAAATTCATGAGGTTTGAAGCGAAGTTAGAAACCACACACCTCTTGACGCCGCTAACGTTAGATGTAGAACAAGGTTGCCATTTTTTTGTTTTGCAATATATGAGGAAAGAATTTGTGGTTTTGAAAGATGTACAAATTGATATACATATGGGATTTATTACGAAGACAGATTACGCAAACTATTTCTTCTAGCACTTTCGGCTGGTACACGTGACAACCGTATTAAGCAAAGTTTAATTTTTCGCTTTCCTGTAACGCGAGTTCATCGTTGATCTGGCCTAATAACAGTGAAAAAATTCAAATCATACCGTCTCTCGGTGATTATCTGAGACTTGTAATATTCAGATTTATTGCATAGCGATACTAGAAAATGAATCTTATCAGGTGACACTCAGATCATGAACGTCTTACATCACAATCACGTGGTTTACTACAAACCTTTTTTCATAATAGGTATTCGAAATTTAGTATTCTTAACAGTCAGATTGCTTTATTAATACAGAATAGCTCGTGATTGATACTGTAGGAGTGTGTACAATGGTTGTTTTTTTTAATTACATCTTTTTTCGAAGAAAGAATTCATTTCGCCTCAATTAATTAAATCATAAAATTTAGGGTTGTGTGCGATAACGATAATATTAATATTATTTACTCAAGATTTTCGGTATGCCGTGCTACAATAAATAGTGATGAACTAAGAAAAGACACGTACAAGAAAAAAGCAAAAAATGATGTATTTTCAAAAATGAATTTGTCACTTTGTCACCCGATATCTCGACATCCAGTGATCCCGTTTGAACAAAAATAGCACCATTAGATTCGCATAATCAAGGCAAATCTAATGGTGATATTTTTGTTCAAACGGGATCACTGGATGTCGAGATATCGGATTACAAAGTCACAAATTCATTTTTGAAATTTCTGGTAATATACTGTAGAGTACGTATTAAGGTTACGCATTGTGAAATGTATTCATTTCTACTAGGTTACGTATTATTATGCAACTCTTTTAGTCATCAATTTTAAACCAATTTCAGCTTATGTCAATAATCTTTGCATAATGTAGTGGCTAGCAGAATCGCTGTTTACCTAACAGCTGCAGTTTTATATATGCCTTGCTAACTTTAATTTCACGTTTAACTGATCACAGCAGCAATAGACCGAGATAACAGAATAATTAAGCTATCACCTTTGTAACAAGATTAGCTGCATTCTGTCTTACACTGACCATTTTTTTTTAAATGAATGTCAATTTTGCTTCTCCATCCTCGTCGTATCACAATCATCGAATATTGAGAAAATGTTCAACAGGACTGCAAAGAAGACGTCATTTCAAAAACCGGAGAATATGTGTCGAATTTCTATATGCCGCATCGAAATTCACGTAACAAAAATCCTTTCGCTGATTTTGAAGTATACGTAATGTAAATGCGTAGAACATGTGATTGATGCGATTCGTTACTGAAAAATAAATCTGCAAAATCGGTATTATTTTAGAAAGTACGTATATGAAAGCTTAGATAACGTATGGAATGAAACGGCATTATACACACAGTGTACACATGCTTAAGCTATGATAGCGCTCGTTCAGGTAGAAAGAAATACTCGTAATTCTCCGAAGTCTCATCCAATTTTTGGCTGTCGCCTCCGTTTGTCGTGGTGTTTTTCATCTGAGTAAACATGCAAGTCTTTTTTGATTCGGGCGTGAGTAGTAGCAGCATGGTAGGCATATTGCCATCGCTCGGTTCCGAAAATTAAAAATAATATGATGCCTCTAAAAATTTATTCGTCATACGAGCATGAGCGTTTTTTTTTTTTACATCGGAATTTTGAATTCAATTCGGTAAAATGTTTCTGCTTACGAGACGCTAAAAGAATACTCTGCGAAATTCGTAAGACTTGATTCGTGAGAATCTTCGCAAGCGTTATTGACGAGATACAATATTAAAGCTAATAACAATATGACAGCATAACAAAAGCTGTAAATGGTCAGACGGACGAGCGGTTATTCCGATTTGTATTGTGGTTGAGCGAGAATCTTTGCCAATCGTAAATAATATAAAACAAGAATGACCTGTTTTTATGTACCAAATGATTTTTGACTTTGCAAGTCATAGCAATAGAAATCAAATGCAGTCACAACTACGGTGTCACAACTACGGTATATGCAGTCACAACTACGGTATCAACGCAGATAACCAGCTACCATGTGCCAAAGACCCGCGACAAACAAACTGATTCATTTGCACTTGCAAATGCTCGTCCGCGACGTCCATCCACATCCGAATCACAAAATACACAGAATTCACACGCCAAAATCCCATCGGATCAATCGTCTCTATCCTAACATCGTCTTTCACATACGCCACAAATAAAAAGAAAGTAAACACATATAGCAGATAAAAAATTTGACAAATTTTCTGGGAAATCATACACGTTGGCATGTCAAACGCACATTTCGGTAGGTCATTGCCGTATATAAGGATTGGTAGAATTTGTGTGAATTGGTGAAAAGAACGCTGATATGCATAATTGGAAAAGTGTCCATTTTGTGAAGTATGCTTTTGATTATAAAATTATTTTTATTAGCAGTGATAAGAGAACTAGCTTTAACAATTTTAGGATTATGAAAGGAGAATAGGCCGCCATTTCTTTCTTGGTTCTTTGAAGGAATTTTGTTGAGATATAATTAAAATTAAATAAATTACAGGAAGCAAGTAACTTATTATATCTAAAAATTCCAAATTCAACGGTTCAAAATTTTTATTAAACTAAAGCGCTTTATTTGTCCTTAGAATATAAAGACTATTAAATACGTAAAACTGTACGCGGTCCAAAAAAATTTCATCTACATTGAAACATGGTAGAAATAGACAGAAATTCGGTAACAGAATATGTGTAATGAAACGCACCACCTTAACTAGGTAAAAAAAATATCGATATGCTATCTTCAATGCTTTTGTATCAGCCGCATGATTCGTTGTACATGTATCAACCTTTTACCGTAGCCAATCATTAGACACACCTGACATCAAATGATTGTTTGTTATCTGTTATCGTTATCATTACGTAATATTAAGATTTGATTATGATTATGATGAGCAATTTACACTGTTTGTATACAAAAATGCAAGACAAAATAGCAAATTATTTCTTTATCGTCATTCTTGAACCAGTTATCTGTAATTTCGAACTAAACGTGTTCATAATATTACATGTATTAGAAACATGCTAAAGATAAAGTTTTGTGTCTTTTAATTATGTCCGAAATGGTATCTGTATTACAGATTTTGTTTGAATTTTGTAACAAATAAATAGACCAAAGTTGAATGAACCATCTTTTTTATTTTTTCCCTAAAACTACATTAACTTAGTCTCTACCATGACTACATATTCAGCGCCTGTAATATTATACATTGTTCTAGAGCTAATAGGCATATTACTATTAATACTGCTAATGACGCAAATAATAAAAACAAAAGGTTACTTTACAAAATGGACACTCTTTCAACTATGCATATCCGCATTTTTCAATCAACTACCAAATCTTTTTCCTATAATAATGTATGGCGACCAACTAAGAGAGCACGCATCCGAATCCTCACTGTGCATCATCGTGCAAAAAATCACACAATTTTTCTTTTTCCCATTAGAGTTATTTTCCACGACGCTGACTTTTTATCTTTGGTATGCACTCGCACGAAATGATTTCACAATCGAGCAGAAATATTGTCGGTGGGTTTCAATTGCTATTTGGGGATTTAATGCTATTTATCAGGTGGTCAGATTGGGATTCTCGAGCAAGTTGGACGATTGGGGCGTGGAAGCTGATCGGTTGCATTGTAAAGCGACGTCTTTGATGCAGAATTGGTTGTCGTTTTTAATAACGACAAGTATAATGACTTTTTTTGCTGTGATTTTTACTCGTAAGGAGGAAATTTATAATTTTGCTGTGGATTTTTTGATTTTTGTCTTCATTACGCTTACTGAAAATTGGTCTTCGTACCAGTTTGTTCCGGTTTTCTATTAGCCAAACACTCGAGAAGATTTGCACGAACACAAAATCGAGGAACAGCAGTAAAATTGGGCGAAGCTGTTAGACTTTTAGTTTGTAGTCTTGTTTTTGTCGCGCTCCTTTTAGCCTCGTCTGTCCCAAGAATAGTGAAACGTGCCAATAGTATTCCGGATAGTGAGAAACTTACGATTGCCGAATATACTGGGAGCATTGTGTAAGTCTTTGATTTTTTATCGAATGAATGCCTTTTCTTTTAAAATCAGTCAAATAATGAATTGCGCGTGTTGGAAATTGTAATAGCGGAATAGCACTCTTTTTAGTCTTTGGAACACGTCATTCGGCGGCTCTGCTCCTTCCATGCTTCTATTACGAACCAACCGAATCATATTTGATCAAAAACACGGTTAAATTACAAAATATAAGAAGAAAAGAAAACGACAATAGCCACAACCGCCACCATAGCACTAGTAATTTCGAGAGAACCATATCACTCAAGAAACCTTTACGCAGCATCATCAGAAAAGGTAGCAAACAATATTTAAACAACAAAAAAATCTCGAAAACATTAATACTCGAAAACAACTTTTCCAGTAATATAACTACGCCAAACCCATCGCCGAGATCATTCTTAAGTGAGACGACGACTATGACACAGATGAGTGAGTTGAGTTTTGCTGACGAGTGGTATGTGTCCAGAAGTGATGATACTGTTATTAAAGTAGATTATGGCGGAGAAGTTTAGTTTGTCGTTTGTTGTGTCATCATCGTTGGCTTTGAATTCGCACATGAAACACGACACACACTTGTATTCATTTATAATGACAAATTCCTCCTTATTAGATCAAAGCTCTATTCTTTATTGCAGCCAAGTAAATTAAATTAAATTATAGATTGGTTAATTACATTGTATATAGTGCTATTTTTAAATATTAGAGACACAATAATATATGGAAAACAACATAAACACTAAGTCTAATTTTTCGTGTAAATATTTACTAAATATTGATCAATAATTCTTACCGTTACATTGATGTTTTGAAACTTTCCTTGCGCACAAATGAGATACGGAAAAAACGATATTGAATTCATTTTTTTGTCACGCATATCGTATCACTTTTCGCGACCAATTTTTAATTAATCAATGATATTGTGTTTAAAGTTCAAATTAGAATTAAATTTATCACGCTATCGCTATCGCTATGTACATTATTACTACGTACATGTATTATAAATCTCGAGTACGTATTTGTATACTACCCAAGTTTTTCTAGAAATAAATAATTTCTCTCGTTAGCCTAAATAATAAGGAACAAATAAAATTGCAATTGCAAAATTTTATTAAATATCGCTGTTTGACAAATTTATGATCTATTGAAATTTGCAACCTGTATACTTACTCGCAAACTTTTTTCAAAAAATCAAAAAGTTTTAACGTTAACATAATCACCATGCATAATATGAAGCTTTCCTTTATCGCTTTATTATCCTATCTATTTTTGCGGCAACCTTGGCAATTCCGCTTCCAGACGAGGAGGATGGTCTCGTTGCCTTCGATATAAACCATCAATTAATGTTGTACATAAATTTGTTCAAAACGAATACTTAATATTAGATTTCATGTGGTATACTAAATTTCATTCCCAAAAAAATAGTAATCTATTAACGGATAGAGCAGTCGATAGATGTGAGGGTTGTTAGAGTTAAGGCACGACAACCAAAGCGGTTTCATTTCTTTGTTTACACAAATATTTATCGTTATATTTATTATTTAACTATTAATTTTTATCGAATTATTTTATTAAATCTACTTCTTTTATGTGTATTTAAAGTAATATCATTTTTTTTTTACTTTCTAAAGTTTATCAATTACATAGTTAAATAGTCTCTTTCGTTTCTCGATATACTAACACATCAGACTAGAAAGTTTGATCTTACATTAAAGCAAAATTTTTCATGTACTGTTAATAATGTGCTATACATGTACATGGAATGATAATATTATTTAATCAGATTTATACTTATGTATACGACGTATACTAGCGGAAAAATTGGTGCGTTTGTCATTCATTCTACAGATTGTGTGAATTTCCACATCAAACTATTTCTTCAAAGCTGCTGGTTTGTTCTGGAAAGGAATAGTTGTCAAAATTCCAGAAAAGGAACGATAACGATAATACGTACTTCTGAATACGTACAGTAATCGAATCAATATCGATATCGATATGTGATGCCGTCTGTCATGTAATATCGAGTATGGTGCATAAATTCTAAAGTCACCAAACGTTTGTATTTATAAACTGTATAAACTTCTTTACTAAGAAGTAAATACAAAATTTAATCCGTGAATATTATAGAATAGTCCCTTTCTGAACATGTTCACGGATTAAATTTTGTATTTACTTCTTAGTAAAGAAGTTTATACATTTTATAAAATACAAACGTTTGATGACTTTAGATTTCATGCATTATACGACCTAAGATACCAAATAATGTCCCCGGATGGTGCAAATTTATTATTGAAAAATGTTGGGATTCTATTCCAATAAATAGATCAATTGCTAAGGAATTTGGACATTTTATCAACTCTATTAGCGCTATCAGAGGATACGATGACGAACTGAATAATTTGTATTTTCAGTACTACAGCTCTTTAGAATATCCTAAAACCCATGAAGAAATTAAAGAGTGTCTCAAACTGGAAAGGCAGAAATTATACGAACTTGATAAGGAGATGAAATTAAAGAGAGCATTCCTACAAATACGAACGAAAAACAAATCCACTAAAACGCAGTTTATCCCATCGAATGTTTACTTCAAACTTAATTTCAATTCCAACTGACAAGTATTTTTTTTTTCTAAATACATGTACATATAATTCATATCGAATGTTTAGGGTTGACAAGTGTCGATTTGATTGTTCCAAACGAAGGTAAACTTACTTGTTTTATTATTTTTTTCATTAATCTCTTGAATTCCTTGGGGTTGTAAAACAGAATCAACGAGAATGGATATATCGAGTTTTTTCAAGGAGAGCAACAACTTAATGATGAAACACTTCCAATATCGAGTTTTTTCAGGAAGAACAACTTAATGATGAAACACTTCCAATATCATGCATCGTCGTTATAGAATCACATTAAACGGATAAAAATTATATTTTTTATTTGCTATCCTGACCAATGATAGAAGAACCAATTATAATTCATCAATATACGTATTCATCCGAAAACGTCGTTTGGAGTCAACACTTCTTTCACCCGAAAATAAGACAAAGCGAAAGCAATCATACGCTACAATTTGAAAACCACCATTTTTCAATACGATTTCTTTAAACTTCCTCAAACAATTACATTGAACTAACTTTTATAAAGGTTTATTATCAAATCTACTTTAGTATTTAATGTCCACCTTTTACCTCAATTACCATTTAATACGCTTTGTCATACTATTAATTAGGTTAAATAGAATACCAGGTTCCAATTTGTTCCACCCTTCCTCTAGGGTTATTTTCAGCAGTTCATATTGTTCTTGAAAATGGTCTATGTTGTCGGATTCAGTCTTTTAGATTTTCCAAAGATTTCTATTGAGTTAAAACCTGGCGACTGTCTGACTAAGGTAAGGATTCAATTTCATTCTGTTTTTTCCATCCACGAGTTTCTTATTAGTATGAACTTTAGAATTACATTCCTGATAGATGAAAATAGTATCCCAATTAATATGTTCTTTACACCAAATAAGTCGTTTCTTTTGATTTTCATCTGAAATAAATGGCTTTTAACTGCTAATTATCAAGGTAATTGTTAATGGTTGTTGTTGAAACTCCGAGACCAACATTAGTTGCTAGTTCATGCAAAGAAGCAGTCTATTCTTCATTACTTCATGCATAAGTGATTGTTTTTGCCATTTTGTTGCTGAGGTGGGTCCGAAACGTGGTAGATTTTTTAAAGTTCTTGTTTTTTATGTCTTTTAATCAATGAACGAATTTCTGCATTTTAAACTTAATTTTCCATAAGGTGATAATACAACCTTTTTAATTAGTTTTAACCATTTTATGGTGCATAATATTTAAATAAGTGATATTGATTTGTATTTAATAAATGTATAAACTTCTTTACTAATGTTTATCGTTATGCTTTGTAAGAATTTTCATATTATATACGTACAGTATTGTTAAAAGAAAGCATTTTGAGTAACGCTTTGTTGTGCAAATTCTCCTTTTAAGCGGATGCACGTAATTCATTGATTGATTTTATCAATCATAAATTGTTCGTGCACTACAACAGATTTGTCACGATCACACGGCCAATTCCAAATACATGTAACTTCTTTTCAGAAAAATCAATCATTTTTATTTATAAAAGCTGGCGCAAAGCTTGGGTTTTTTTAAGTAATAACGATAAGTTTTCGTAATGCAATAAACAAAACGATAAATCGACTGTTGTTATTCCCATACACAGATTTAATTAAAAGTAGAAAATTAAAAAAATAGTTGACAAATAAAAAATAGAAGCAGCTACATGTACGTATATCGATATGCTTTGTCCTAAAAGAAAAAAAGATAAAGATGATCAATTTCGACCAAAACTTTGCCTAGCGTTAGTGTTTTTTTTTTTATCATACTGTATTTGTTTTAATCTAGTATCAGTAATTTTTTAATTTGTTAAATTTCAAATTTAGCAAAGTATTTTTTATTACTTGCTATAAATATGCTATTTAAAAGTGATAAATAATAATTCAAACCGATTTTTTAAATTATTTTTGAATGATTTTATTTGTTCTGTTGTATATAATATTTAAGAATGCAAATAAAAATATTTTAGTATATCATCTTTGTAAGCAAAAAATGTACTATTATATCTTAGTAACAAAAAAAGTTATTATTTATAATTTTTATTTGGAACAAAAATTACTTGAAAGTATAATTTTTATTATTTTTAGAATAATTAAGAATAAAAAATAAATTTTATATATCTATCATAGAATGATGCTGATGACGATTACTATCGCTAGACATGTACGTACATGTATCATGATGTATCCAATTGAGATTATCAATACGTACGTATCGATATCTTTATACGTATGAATTCATATCATTATTTCTGCTAGAACATTCAGCTCTATAAATTCGTTTATAATATTTATAGCATCGATAGCAGTCTTTATTTTTTGACAATTTATACATTTACTACAATCATGAGTATTAGAATCCATTTTTGAGTTCACTTTATTTTAGTGATTATGTGAAATGATGATAAAATAAACGATGCTTTATGTATGTATTTATAAATTGCTGTTCCTACTGCACATATTTCGTGAATACTCAATATTTCATTAAAGAGGTAATTTTCATTAAGTTATGGTTAATGATTTTACCTTTTAGAATAAAAATGCCAAAATATATCTACAAGTAAAAATATATTACCCAATAGAAGAAAAATATATAGTAAAAATAAAAAATCAAATGACAAAAAAAAAGAACCAACTAATTAAAATTTTAATCTTTGAAAGATTTTTTGTATTGGAACTTTAATTTTTTTTCGAAAATTTATGGATTTTCTATGGATAACCGACCATATGAAATTTGGTTTCGTTGATAGATTTATGTGAATGTCGAAATATGAATCGGAAATACGCCACTTTGAGTTTGATTTGTTTGGCAGACTTGTCTTTTTATCTTCATCTTGATTGGTTTCCTGATTGCATGCTGTTAAGTGTTATAAAATAATATTAATTAGAAAAATGAAGAGTTGTGTGAATGATCAATTATAAAAGAATACATACTTATCGAAATTGCAGGACTAAATATATGCGATTCTATATTTTCATTCGTCAATGTTTTTGATGTAGATTTAGCATGTAAAACGCGAGACATTGTATCACTTGATTTAAGTGATGGAATATTGTGTTGCAAAAGTTGTTCCTGTAGTTTCTTAAACTCTCTATCGGCAACTTGAAATCCGTATGTATCATTATTCTTTCGCATATACATGGACACATTCCAAGCTCGAATATGCTTATAAATTTCTTCAGCAGTTGGGCGTTTAGCAGGATTAGAATTCCAACAACGTTTCATTAAATTAACATAGCATTCGGGTGCAATTCCATTTGGAATTTCAGGTCATATTCCATCACAAATATCAAATGTGAGGTGAATATTATCTGTTCTACCAGAGAATGGAAAATCACCGGTTGCCATAATCCAGAGTATCATGCCAAAACTATATATATCCGCTGCAGATGTATACTCGCCACCACGTAAAATTTCTGGAGCAATGTATGCTTTCACTCCAAAAAGTACTTGATGCATTTCTCGATCGATTGTTGAATGAGATAATCCTAAATCCGCTATTAAAGTCCATTCCTCACCGTCAACAGCTCTATGTTGCAATATGTTACCAGGATGGAGATCGCGATGAATAAAATTGTTTTGGTGAATGAATAGCAAGCCACGAATTATATCATATAAAATTCCCAATCTTTTTTTCCAAGTGATATTTGTGAAAATTTTTCTCAGATAATTTCGTAAATCTCCTCTATCTGCATAATGAGTCACTAGCATGTATTCACCAGTGGATGCTTCCTTAGTAATACCATAACAGTGCAAGATTCGGCGACTAGAGCGACATTTGTAATGTGTTTCAAGCTAAAAACAAGAAATATTACGAGTAATCAGCATTTATCTAATCATATAATTTATAATATACTTTCTTACCTCGCACATTAAACGTTTGTGATTTAAAGATTTTTGATCTAAAGATTTTTGATCTGAAGATTTTTGATTCAAACGCTTTAGGGCTATATTTGTTGGTCCAGTTCGTAGCCATTTGTACTCTCTTTCATCCCAACCCCATCGTGGTCCCTCTTTCCATATTGCTGAGTACACCGTTCCGAACCCTCCTTTACCGATTTCTTTGATATCCGAAAAATATACATATGGAATGAATTCAAAATAATCACGATGATTTGAAGACATCAATTGTGTTTTCTGTATAAAATCATCATATTCTTTATTTCCACTCGTCCAATTATTGAAATTTTGTTTAAATCTTTCGTATTCACACGTGCTACACCAATAGAGATCCTTCATTTCTGTATCGCAATGTTTACAGCTTTCGATATCGTTAGGTTTTTGTTGGTCTCGTTCCATCGTAGATGATTAAATGAATAATTATTACGTTACGAACATTATCAAGTTGCTTATTTATTTATAACCATCAAATATCCGGATGCAAAGTTGTATCAGTTTTTATTGAAATATGCACCGCCCTTTTTATTGTAGGATTTCCAACAAAAATTCCAAATTTGGTTAGCATGAAAATTTTATCTGTTAAATTACATGTATTTCTATTCTTCCGAGATACATAATAAAAAAGGCCGGGTCCTGTCACTTGATTATCAAATTTCGCTAGACAAGCCAAGTTGCCAGCCTTTGTTTACCTAACAAACTGCTTTCAAAAATATGCATTTAAAACTAAAATTTATTGTTAAGTATTTTTACTTAGAGGTCAAAGCTGTTATTTTCGTTTTTTGAATGCAATTGGATTGGTCGATCAACATCTACGTAATACATGTACGTAGTATGGACCCCCAAATTTGGAATATAAGATACATGTATTATCGTTATCGTTATGATTTTTCAAATAAGTAAAATTGGAATATAAGATACATGTATTATCGCTATCGTTATGATTTTCCAAATAAGTAAAATTGGAAATTCTTTCACCGGATCTGACTTAACGCCATTCCGATTAACGTTAAGGGTATCGGTATACGTACAGAGTTTGGAACCTTCTTAAATTTTATTTCTAACCAGTTTTATATACATTGATTTTTACGATTATTTTAAAGAGAAAATATTTTTATTATTTAACTTCGGTTTTACTAATGTACTTATGGAAATGAAATAATACTACTTATGGAAAATAATGAATGTTTCTTTTTTAAGGGGTTATTTATTACATAAATGAAATTTAGAAAATCTATGCGTAAAATGATACCTTCATCTAGGGTTCCAATCTGTTATTCGGGTAACACGTATTTGATCCGAAACCGGTTTGATTTGATATATAGATGTGTATCTGGTTGGAATCTTACCCGTCTAGCTGAATACCTGTCTGGTAATGGGTCACGGGTTTAAAATTTGAAAGCATACCTTCATCAATGTTAAGCTACTATATTAAATTTATGAACTTTTTCATTGTTTGTAATTCTGGTAATATGGAATACGAAATCTTGACATAATTAAACAATGGCTTAAAATAAATGTCAGATTTTAGATGTTTCTATGCTATCCCTTCAATCTGGTTTAATTGGTGCTTCAAATTATCAAGAATCAGTTTATCGAGTTTGCGAAAATTATTAAAATCAGCAAGTTTATTTTACAAAAAGTAAATAAAAAAAAACTATAAGTAAATTCCATATCATTATCAATAAATATTGTCGTTTTATCGTATTCATCAAAAATATCCTAACATTTGTTTATAGTACTCTTCTCTGTAGAAAATTTAATTTTGATAGTCTTTTTTAGAAAAAATTATTTTCTATTAAATGAAATAATTTAAAATTCACAGTGCAATCTCTTCAAAAATTCCTATTAATAAAAGAATGGCATTGAAATTAAGTTAAGTGGTTAAGCTTTTAGAAAAAAATGTATTTTAAGCAGTATCATATACAGTGGCAATCAAAAATAATGCAACAACGTCAAAATTTATTATTAATTTAACATAGTAAAATACGGGTTTTTTCTTTATATAAAATTTTTCAATTTTACTAATAAATATTTTTATTTTTATATTAAAATGAAAATAATGTCACATATTTTAACATATATCTTTTTTCAGAATTTTTAGATTTAATCTGATCAAGTTGTTCTGATTATATATAAAGTCAATTATTTTTTTATAATTAAAAAATATATAATTGACTTTATATGCAATTAGTACAGCTTTATTAGAATAAGTCTAAAAATTCTGAAAAAAATAGATGTTAAAATATGTGATATTGTCTTTAGTTTAATGTAAAAATAAAAAATATTTATTAGTAAAATTGAAAGTTTTATATAAAGAGAAAAATCTGTATTTTACTATATTTAATTAATAAATTTTGATATTGTTTCATTATTTTTGATTGCCATTATTAATATAATTAGAATAATTATGTCAAATTAAATCTAAAAATCTGAAAAAAATATATTAATATATGTAATATTGATTATAAAATTAAAAATTATCAATTAATAAAATTAAACACTTTTATAAAGAGAAAAATTTGTATTTTTATATTTTTAGTATATTAAATTAATAAATTTTTTTTGCATTATATTATTTTCAATTATTAATATATTAAAAAATAAATTATAATTTTTATTCTAAAATATATTAATTAATGAAATTTAAAACTTTACAGTCGATATAGAAAGTAATAGTGAACATGTTTTTTGTTTATATTTTAATTAGAAGATTTTTAAAAGTTGTGTAAATTTGTAAATAAATTCTTTAAATATTAGGAATAAGATATATTAATATTATAAAACACATTATTATAATAATAATTTGCAAAATTTTGTATCAAACGTAATGAACAATAATCAAGAAGGAATAAAAAATTATTTAAAAATAATTTTAATAAGAAATTCTGAAAAGAATTTTATAAAAATATATTTATAATATAAAGAATATATTTATAATTTAAAAAAATTTTTTTAGTATATTTTTAATTAAAAATGAACAAAATTTTATTAAATTATAATTATATTTTTTATATTACAAAATATATTTATATAAAATATATTTTTTTAAATAATTTTTCATTTCATCTTAATTATAATTCGTTATATTTAACACAAAATATTATTATATTAATGTGTTTTATAATATTAATAAATCTTGTTTCTAATATTTAAATAATTTATTTACAAATTTCATAACTTTTAAAAGCAAAAACAAGTTTACTATTATATTTATACTGATTATAATTAAAACAAAAATTCAATTTTAAATTTTTACTAAGTTTATTAATAAAATTATATATGGTTCTATAATTATATTAGTTAATATAAAATTAATATAGTGGGTGACAGCATAAGATATTCAATACTGTGCCATAGCGCCAAATTTTAAAATGCAAATCCTCACGTGAATTATGACACAATCATTTTTAAATCAATAAGATTTAAATTATAATAATATGTAATTTTAAATTTTCACGTGATTTATAATGCAATCATTTTTAAACCAATAAAGATTTAATAAACATGATTCTAAATCTAGTTACATCATCATAATAATAATCTAATAATAATAATAATAATAATAAGAATCAAGACTACACTATAGCACAATTAAATCATAAGAATAAGAATAAGAATAATAATAATAATCATAATAATAATAATCATCATCAATTATCAATGATTGATTAAAAGAAAAATAAAATAACCATCTTCAGCAAAAAACATACCGTTCGGAACGATTGATTAAAGAATCATTTTCAGCAAAAAACATTCATTCGGGATGATTGATCAAAAGAAAAATAAAACTAATCATCTTCAGCAAAAAACATATCATTCGGGACGATTGATCAAAAGAAAAAGAAAAGTAACCATCTTCAACAAAAAAACATACCATTCGGAATAATTGAAAATGAATATAGAAAACAAAAAATATGCATATCATTGATCCTAATTTTTTCAATCGTCTTTCCTCTCTCCAACGGAAATTTAAATCTAATTTGTAACAATAAATGAATTCAAATCAGTCATTTTGTGCATTCCCAAAAATCATATAAACATTTTTTCTCTTATCAAAAACTTTAACTCATTCACTTGATTCATAATTTCTTCATTGATTGATCTGTGTTTCTTATGCTTCTTCACTGCATATTCGGCTGCTTTTCCTGTCAAACCATACTGATAAGCGTCCATCCACCTAAATGACAACCTAGCGAAAGCAAGAATTCTCTCCACAGGAATGGAATCAAACGCTTGAGAAATTGATTCCTTGAGTTTTGGCAACGAATATTCATAATGAGATCGGGTATACTTCTTGGCTGCCCCCAATACATTTTGATGTAGTTAAATTCAGGATGAAACTTGGAGTAAAATATAACCTAAACAAATCCAAGAATAACATTATCGAGACAAAGAATAATGAATGAAAAAACAACCACCTGAAGCAAAAAAAGATTACCTTATGTCCACGAAATTCAATTTTTTGTTGAATCTGACCGCATTGTGCAAGGAAGTCTGGCTGATTAATAATTAAACGACATGTACAGCAATTAACGATATTAGGTTTTGACTCTCTCTTTTTGTACAAAGTGCATTCTAACATCATTCCGTCCCATCACAATCCTCTTTCACTAAGAACTCACTGAATTCCTTTAGGTTGCCCGCGCAAATTGATATTTGATTTCATTTTCTTATCATAAATAAAGTAGTCCTATTCAATAATCATTGATTGATGACTACCATTCCATATCATATCACGCATTTTTGCGACTGATCCTCCTGGACCAAGATTCATTCTCGAAGTCACAAGAGTATTATCAGCAAAAGCTGTATGAAAAGTAGCATTATCAAAAGCAAATATACCCACGCATCCTGGATGTGTTCACTCAAAAACATTTATCACCTGTCTGACTTGTTCAAGGAGTTTTTTCGCATCCCAATATTCATCCCGATTAGCACCTGGAACCATCATTACGCGTACTTTTTCTTGCTCATCCTTAAGTGATCCTATTATTTCTGTTAAGAAATCGCTTATATGTACATCAATACCTAATCCTTTTTTTCATAATAGTTATTCTCCTTCAGGACTCCACACAGTGTGTGATCCATCATACGTATAGAAGGTAAATTCATCATGGATCACCCATACATGCTCTTTTTCATCTTCATTTAAATGCAGGAAGGTTCTTACTTTACAGTTTTTATCAAGTCACTTGGACATAAATCGGTCAAGTTTGACGACCTCTTGAAAAAAGATTTGATGATAGGCAACTACATCTGGTCGTTCATGTCCATCTACATAGATGCCTTTTTGATAACGTTGATAATAAAAGCTGAGTTTATGCATCCATCGACGAGCAGTTCAGATTGAAATATGTTGTATAGATTCAGTGTTTAATTGAGGAAGAATGTGTTGTTCGAAATAACTTTTGATCATTACTGGAGTCACCTTGAACTTCTGAAAACGTAAATAAGGAACCAATTAAAGAGAAACCAGCTCATTGTGAAGCAGACTTTTGGAGGGAAATTTTCCTCGAATACTTGGCTGAATTAATTCCTCTATTTTTAAAATAATTTTAGATTGTTTTATTTTAGTTTTAAAAAAATCAAAAACTTACCTTTCACACATATATTCACCCACTTTCTGATGCATCTCACATAAGATTGCTTGCTGAAATCCCTTAGTGACTGTCTAAATTCTGTCGAAATTATAATAAACTATTAGTAAATAATCTGTCAAAATTCTGACAAATTTTGAAACCTGTCATAATTGAAATTATGTCAAAGTTCTAATTAACAATTAGTGTGTAACTCATCAAAATTATGATAATATTTTTCTGAAAGAATTTAGGCAAGCATCCTTAATCTCACAAGCCATGCCCCACTATTGACCGTCTTTGCAACTGTTTCTGCTGCTTTTATTTTTTCTTGTCCATTTAGAATCAATCGGAGAAAATAAAGAATTGCCGTATAACGAGTCTCTTGAATTTTTGGAAGTGTTTCTTCACGCATTACCTTATCCACAAACCTGATCATCTTAAGTATATCTTTTTCATTTTCAGTTAATTCTAATTCACTATCGTCTTTCTCATCATTACCATTATCACTTTTGGAAGGATAATATTGGTTTTGAAGAGCATTTTGTTCAGCTGGTGATTGAAAGAACTGGGTGATTTTTAAACTTTTCACTGCTGCATCCTTTAATATCCTTTTTTTCTTTGCTGTCATCAGCAAATTTCTGATACAGTTAGAAATCGATTGCCAACCATATTCATTGACAATCGATTACCAACACCCCCACCGATTATTATCGATTGTTAATCAATCGATAATAATCGGTTTTTTTTATTATCGTTTACAAATGATAGCAATCATTTGTAAACGATAGAAAATGATAGGAAACGATTTCTATCGTTTGTAAACGATAATAAAAAAACCGATTATTATCGATTGATCAACAATCGATAATAATCGGTGGGGGTGTTGGTAAT
>CAJVPL010000826.1:0-19371 GCA_910591945.1 Ambispora gerdemannii | reverse complement strand
GAGAAATTTTTTATATGTAAATGGAAAAGCAAATAGAGTGACTATAGAGAAGTGTGACTATAAATGGATGTAATTATAGAGAGATTTGACTATACTAATTTGTAGCTCTAAGTAAAAGCTACAATTTTAATAATACTATTTAGTAAAAATTAAATATTTACTTAGTGATAACTAAATTATTTTTATTTTTATGATTATTAAATTTTAGTATAAATTCTATATATTTCTTTAAATAATCATTATTAATAGCAACTATAGTTAAATATCTCTATAGTTATCATTTTTGAAAAAACAAAATTTGATAACTATAAAGAAAATGTGATTATAAAGAGATTTTTTTATTATATTTATATATAAATAGAAAAGCAAAATAAAATATTATAAAGAGATATAACTATAAATAAATATAACTATAAAGAAATTTAACTGTATTTTATATCAAATTATAGTTCTTATTTTTAATTATAACTTTACTTATTTCTTAAACTGTTCAATAAGTAAATTTGCCTGCTAAATTTTTTTAGCTTATTTTTGTACATTTACTTCTAATTTTTATAGGCTTAATTATCTCTTTTTCTAAGTTAAAATAAAAATATAGCATATTTTTAATTAATATAATATAAAATTTGTAATTTTAATTTACAATTGCTCAAAATATTTGATTAATTTTTTAATTAATTCTGTAATTTTATTATAAAATAATTTTAAAATTTAAGATTAATAATAAAAATTTTTTAAAATTGCTTATTTTTAATTTACAGATAACTATAATTTTTTATAATTATTAAAAAAGTGAAAATAACTATAATTAAATCTCTATAATTACACTTATTTATAGTCATATTTCTCTATAATCACTCTATTTTGCTTTTCCATTTATATATAAACATAATAAAAAAACTTCTTTATAGTCATTTAATTTTACTTTTCTAAGGATGATGACTATAGAGAAATTTGATTATATAATATTTTTTAATTTTTGATAAAAAATATATTAAATATAAATTTATAGAATTTTAGCAGACAAATTTGCCTGCTAAACCTGATGGTTTAAGAAATAATTACTTAATACTAAAAAAAATCAAATTAAACAATAATAAAGTAATTATAACAAAGATATGTAATTTAATTAACAATGTGGCGCAGTTTTATTATGTTTATAAAAGGATGTTTATAAAGAGTAAAAATGTTTATCAGAGATCGCGATGATGTATTCGTATATTTTATACAAGCTCTCAATTATGAAATCCGATTTGGATAGAATTTTTTGATTGAAAATTAAATTTTAACTATTTATACAAAATTTACATTATTTCACCTTCACTCATACAACAATTAGCCCAACGAAACTAAAGATGGCAAATATTTAATTTCTCTGAAATATATAAATTTTGCCTCCGTGTTTGTTTTTCTTTCCATCATAACTATATAATCTTTCCCTTCACCTGTTCTCTCTTTCCGATAGCAAGCAAATCTTGATTTATGGTGGATCCTTTGGGCTTCCACAAAATTTTTTGTATATTGCTCTTTGCAATTTTCAATTTTTGGTGCTGGTATTTATATAGATGAATAAAATTTTCATGTATTATTATTATTTGTTTTAGATTCTATTTCTGATATTGTTTCGAATGTATGATTATGAGGGATGTTTAATGAACTAGTGGTACGACTAATACTACTATTTTTACTTGTACCAGCTTCCTCCCCTGCTGTTGTTTCTTCTGTTAATTCAGCCGAGGGAGACGATAATGATGGATTGATAGTAGAAGGAGACTGAGTAATAACTTTTGCTGACGTCTGAGTAGCTGTCTTTTCCACCTTTACTAACTTCAATTTCACCGTTGCAGCTTTTATTTGCGATCTAATCACATCTATTACAACGTTTGATAATGTTGACACATGCTCCTTCACTGATTCCGGCGCATATTTTAGATATAGTTGGCGTGTTTCTTTGCCTGTAGCCACCAATCTCCGTAAGATTTGCCGACATATTACAAACCACATAGTCACGCTTACAGATCCTTTGATTTTAAAGTAAATTTGAGTGAGATCATTTTTTATGACAGACGAAAGATCGAAACGAAAAAAAAGAAAAATCACGAATCAAAGAAAATAATAACACGGGATTTTTTGATCAAACCTGATGGCGCAAATGGAACCGAAAACATCCATGTTACAGGACTAAACCAGCCTCGTGGCAAATAAAACACAGGTGACGTTCGATAGAAAATCATCATTGAAACTTCAACTCCACTCGTAGATAACCATAAGAAAGTTGTGAATCTCACTTCAAATGAAGATTTTAGAAATCCCAGAGATCTTGCTAAGAATCGAGTACAATAGGTAATAGTAGTGGTAATAGAGGATTTAGTTGCACGAAGAATATTTAACTATCTTAAGATAATGAATCGAAAAGTAAAATAGATGTATATTTACATAACTTCTCCAGTTCATTCATTTTACTATCCATTCCTCGTCGCAATTTAGCCCATTTAGCAAATTGATCCTATTCGAATACGATTAAAAATGCAAAAAAAATAAATACACTCGAAATTGCATGTCTATCTGCGCGTCTAGTGGTATTACGTATTACCTGTGAACTAGTCCTTCCCAAATCATGTTTAATGGCTAGAATCTCCCTTTTGACACGCCTCTGCTTTTCAACCAGTTCTTTTTTGAAATGAGCCAAATACACGCCATATGCCTAACACATAAATATCAGGTATCGTCAGTGGCTTTGGTTCGTGTACAACTTAGAACTTACGATAACGTTTTTTACTTTCAGTCTTTCTTCCTTCTGATCAAAAGTTTACATACCAAACTCGCGATTTGCGAGTAACCAACCCAAAGAATCATTTCTGTAAACAGTACAATACATAGTATCGACAACGCTAAGCCCATTTTTATTTTTTAATATATAAAGTAATGTACAAATTCTCGCGTCGCAAAAGAAAGTTTTTTTTTTTGAAATAAAGTATTATACAAATGTATTATCGTTATCCAAATGGAAATTAGAGTTTACGTGAACACAAATTAACAAACAAAAAATTTTACTTTGTTTCGGTAATCTTATGATAGATCAATGACCAATTGTATGTAAAGAAAAAAGCACAACTCATATTACCATAATCACATGCAAAAAACTCTTATTACATATTTCGTATTTCGTTCAAACGCAAATAATCTAACTTAAAAGGTTATCTCCGCCTTGAACTTTTGTAACTATCTCGGTCCCGCCTAGATTCGCTATTATGGTGATCTTTGCGTGTATACCTGCTACTACTACTGCTATTATTACTATCAACATCGTCTCTATTCAAATGACGTTCGCGTTCTCTCTGATAACTGCTGCTGTTATTTTGTGTGAATACTTCACTTATTCTTCCACTCTTTTGTGCACGTTTCTTTTTTTCTTCTTCGAATGCCTGTTGTTTACGCGCTAAAGGATCAATTACAATAAAATCATCTGGATCATCTCTTCGTTGCATGAGATCTTTGCCTCTGTGATCTTTTTCAAACACCAATTGATGAGATAACCATCCTTCATCCGTCAAGTCATTCTGCGATTGACCAAATGTATCACGACATGACTGACAATTTGGCACTGAATGTAAAGTACACGGTTCATCATCATTTTCCTTCAATTTTTCTTGATCTACCAAAGGTTTTTCTGGTGGTGCAGTATCGATTTTATGTTGAAATGCTCGGAGCTTCGCCAATGTCTATATAATAAATAAAAGGATTTTAGTACGTTAATAAAGAAATGATCATTTTTTTATATAAATACTAACATCCTCTTCGGATCCTTTTTTCCTTTGAGCCATTGCTGCCTTCCCAGATTTTAGATATCTTCTTCGTTCAGTTTCCAAGAAATTCGATTCCAATTTCGTTTTCTTTTTGGGTCGATCCTCTTGAGAACTATCATCTGCATCTTTGGATTTATTTAAATTTTTTATATCTTGGGTAACTTGTTTGATTTCTTTACGAATTATTTCACTAAAAAATAGTTGAATGTTAGATTTATCGACAAATCTATAAAGAAGAGACCAAAAAATCCTCTATACTAACGATTTAGATAGATGTTGGTTTTTGTCTTTAGGCGTAGATTCTTTTTGCATATTTTCAACCATTTGTTTAACATTTGCCTTCATTTTTCTGTCGAAATCCTCGGGACTCTCGTCATCATTATCTTCTATCATCCCGTGAATCCTTTTCTTTGTTGTTTCCAACTTTGTGATTATAATTAATAAAAAATAGTGAATTTTTTTGATATTAATTTGCAGAAATTCACAAGATAAAAAAGAATCTTTCTTACTATGTCCGATTTTTGTGTTCCCTTTTGAGTTATTTCAGACACGTTTACAGCAAGCTCTTTACTGAGCCGCGGATCATCATCTATTAAGTCATGGCTGCTTTTTATTTTTAGATTAAGATCACTGGTGCTATCAATTTCAGTTGCCTCATCTCCAAATGACAATAACGCGACATTTCTACATAAAAATTAATAACAATAAATAATGGAATTAACCGTAATTAATCAAAAATTATTTAGTCAATCTGCTCACTTTTTCGTCCTTTTTTTCTTTACAGGTTCTTTAGATTCTATTTCCTCTTGAACCTGTTTTTCCCTTAACGAAACTCGTGGAATAATATCATCAAATGGATTGGCAAGCACTTCTGTGGACACGATTGACGGTGGATAAAACGGACGTTCATCCGCATCGACTTCAAGTTCACCGATTTTCAACACGTTGAAAATCGTATCACCGACAACTTTTCCGAAGATGGTATGCTTATTTTGCAATTCTTCTGTCGCGTTTAAAGTGATAAAAAATTGACTTCGATTATCATTTTTCCCTGCGTTAGCCATCGCTACAAGACCTCTACGTACGAATCGAAGCCGCGTGTGAAATTCGTCGGGAAAAGGTGCATCATAAACAGATTCGCCACCTTTTTAATAAAGATGAAAAAACCTATCAAACTAAGCTAATACGTTTCAACGCTTAAATTTAATACATTCTTATGGGAGAATACAAAAATAATCTACCTTCTCCAGTGCCAGTAGGATCACCACCCTGAATTATAAACTGTGGAACTACCCTTGTTATGGTAGCAAAATTTCTTGAGAAAATGATTTCCACAATAATCCCCCAAACTGTAATCTTACCTATGAAAAATGGTCCGCGCATAGTATCCCTCTAAGCATAATTGAATGAAATTACGCGCCGCCTTGGGCGCTTCTTTTGACCAAAGTTCAATGTCAATGTCACCAGCTGTTGTATGAAGTGCAACTTTTCCACTAAGAAAATAGATTCAAATCCAAGTAGGGCAAATTAGATCAAAACGAAAGTAAGAGATAGTTTAAATAGGAAAACCAATTTACCTTGTTGGTGGTTCTTGAATGTAGAGATTTGACATTTTTAAATAAGTAATATACAGAAGATAGGCAGGTTACCAGATAACGAAGTCACGTGTTAATTACTGCCTAATATTCTCTTGATATCTAAATTCGTTGATCAAGATATCTTCCCAGGTAGAATGCAAGATACTTGACATTTGAAGAATGCCAGAATTAATAAATGCTAACCCGACAATATACAAACCTTCCAGGTCCTCTCATCGCACAGCGACAAAAGAAGAAGTAAATGAAGATATTGAAGATGTAATTGACTCTCAAGAAGTATTCGGTAGTTTGGCACTATAAAATTATTCTATAATATCTTCTCGTCAATTTTTGAGAACTCACAATCTCTTTCCATATATTTACGAACGTATAACATTTCAAAAAAAAGATCTAATTCGCTCAATATCAGACCCAGAACACCCGCTAACACTTGAACAGTTGAACGTCACCCAACTCGAGCACGTCGCCGTCGACGACGCGGACAACCATGTAGTCATCGAGTTCACACCGACGATTCCTCACTGTTCTATGGCCACGTTGATTGGCTTGTGTATTCGGGTGAGATTGTTGCGTAGTTTGCCGGAACGGTTTAAAGTCGATATTAGCGTGAGAAAGGGGACTCATCAATCAGAATTAGCTGGTAATGTTTATATTTATTGTGGGAAGGGAGGGTATGATTATTTTTTGATGGATTTTTGAATTTTGGTTTTTCTTTAGTTAATAAACAGCTTAACGATAAAGAGAGGGTGGCTGCCGCACTGGAGAATGCACATTTATTGGAAGTGGTCAATCAATGTTTGTCGACGGCTGTTATGCGTGGGGAAAAAAATGGAACATATTGTTGATAATGAAAATTACAATAAAATTTTCTATAAAACTAAATTTTTATTATTTCTTTTTGCTTGTTTTTTTTCTGTAAAAACAAGATAAATAATGAAATAAATTTATCAACCAAAATTGGTTTAATATTATAAATCTATCAATTGGGTAAATATTAATAATGATATCTTCTATTAAATTACGATATTAAAATTTAAAGAGTGTTAATAGTTGAAAATTAATTATTCAGTAATAAATGAAGTGCGATAAGGCGGATTGACCAAACTACTCGTGCTATATAAAAATCCAATAAAAAATTTAGTATTAGTCTCTTCACAGAAAATAAACGCCAAAAAACATCATAACGGACAACAAACCTCGCGGATTTCGCATCAATAGTGCTTAGAAAAGCTTTGACCTCTTTTGATTTAGGTTTCTTTGATTTCTTTGATGACGGACCAGTGCCCAGTGATACCATAGATTCCAGATCTGAGGTATCGTGTTCTGAAGAGTCATTTATAGGCTGTGCTACTACTTTCAGAATTAATGAATTAAAAAAACAATTAATATACGTTTTACTAGTCATTTATCATTAACAACATATAAATCAAAGAACCACATAATCATAAAGATTACCAAGTGCATCCCGTAATTGTTCGACTTTTATAATTGGTTTTTGAAACTCTGTAGAATTATCTTCAAAAGTCATGATAATAGGAGTATTCAACGGTTTGGTACTACCCATATATTGCGATACTCTTATAAGTTGCGCTTGTTTTTTCACTTGCTCAAATCCTTCTTCGGGCTTCCACTCTGCCGTTAATCTGTATTCTAGATCGGACCCTGCGGCTTTTTTTAGTTCTGGATGCTGGCATAAAATCGACACTATATATTGCCGATCAAGCCAAACATCGACTGGTTGAAATGGACCATTATTATTATTATTATTATTATCATTCATTTCGTCATCAAACGAAGTAAAGATGTTGATGTTTAATAGGGGAGTAATGTCGTTTGGGGAATATGAAAGTTGAATATAACGAGACAATTGGCACTTTTTTGTGCGTTCCTGTATCACATCTTCAATGTATTGTCGTAATTCCGCGATCCCTAAAATTTTTGAAATATCATAAAAGTAGCGTACAATGACACTTGCCATCGACCGTTGTCGAGCGAAATCTTCCAATTTCTCTTCTTTCACATCTGACTAGATATCAATTTCAAATTAATCGACAATTATGAATAATGCTTTCTTCTAGAAAAATTACACGGATAGAAGATAATAATACGATCAATGATACCTGTAATTTAAAGAGAACTGGCACGCCTATAATTATTTGATCATACTTAAAATAACTCAGTAGAGAACGAAGTATTTTAGAAATAGCAACGTGATCAGAAGGTTGCGCGCTAGGCGAAAGAGCATATTGATATAGAGACAAATGAAGCGAGTTGAGAAAATGCAATGATGGTACTTCGTGTGTGATCGGCTGAAAAAAATAACATGATCATCATCAAAATCGTTTTTTGTTTCGATTAAACATAAGTGATAAGCGAATCATTATAAATACATACGTTTTCTTTGATTTCTTCTGATTGATTATATTCCAAAAATTTAGTCAAAACGTTACTATATGCGATTCTCAGTTCTACGAATTTAATTAAATATTTTACTAAATGATCAAGTATCTAATAAATCACAGCGAATAAAAAACCTACCAAGATCGGGATCCAAACATAATACCACAGTATCTTGAAAGACTTCAATAGGGACTTGATTTCGTGATATATTTGGGAATCTCTGCACCGCTTCCCTGTTAGTTTCTATTACCATATCCAGGCATCGTATTAACATCAGACGAGCTTCTGTGGGTGAAACTTCGTCGAAAGAGTTTTGTTCGCTGTTATATTGTGGTGACGTATCACTTATTGAGTTTAGCTTCATGAATTGGATTATGCGATCCATGATGTCCTTAACTTGAGTTCCGTAATAGATGTGCGTTGCAAGTCCACCTATAGAACCAAACTCATAAGATTACATCAAAAAAAAATATCGAACATACGCATAATAATTTACTTACCTATTGACTTTATGAGCCCATTCAATATTTTACTATTCAGATTTTCATTTTCATCACTCATTTTCTCCTCTAGTTTCTCAATTGAATGTTTTTCACCAGCATTCATCTTTAAAAATTTCAACGAAAGCTCGAGTAAATCTTTGAGAACATCACCGGTCGATAGATTGTCAAGATTCAAGTCACTAGTTAAGATAAAAGACAACATTTCTATAAGAGTGACTTGTTTTGCTGTTGCTGAATTAGAGTCTTCACAAGTCGACTCCAATTGCTGTATTATATACTTCACAAGTATGGATCTATCTTTTGCCTAAAACGCAGATAAAATTATAATTAAAAAAAAATAACAAGAGATGTTTTTCTTTAATAACAACTAATTCTACCTGTAATATCGATAATATAAGCGATACCAGAGTAGTACCAAATGAGTTCGGCCACCACAAATTATTTTCTCCCAAGAAATCCAAAGTTGGTTTAACCGACCAAGCAGCATTGGCTTGATCTGACGATTTGAACACCTGTTTCAAAGAGTGAAATGCTAAACGCGTGTTCTCCTCTTTTGACACATCTTCGACATCGAGTGAGAAACGATGAGACTGCGCAGTGGAGCCTTCTTCGACAAGGGAATTTGAATCACTAAAAGTATAGCACATAAAACATTAATAATAACTAACGGTGGGTTGATAAAAAAATCAGTAATTACTTTTTTTTCATATCTTCTAAACCAATGTCTGCATCAATAAGATTATGTAAGATTGCAGGGATAATGGATTTCAACTGTTGTTCGGAATCGGACCCATATAAAGCTTTGGATGTTGCCACTCCCTGAGTAGCACGGAGACCAAATGATCGATATCTGTTTCGGGTAATTGGAAACAAAAATATGAATATTAATGTCTATATACTAGAATTTTAACAAAAAATGATAGATAAATACCTTTGCTCAAGATTAGAGTTTGTATCATGTTTATATACAGAAAACCGAGCAAACCTGTCGATTAAGCATTCATAAAGCGAAGTGAATTCAATGTCAATTCCAAGCGTAGAACCGTCATGGTATTTGCAAAAAGTGATAAACTATAGACAATCAAAAAAATTAATTTCAATGCTCCAAAAATATATATATATATATATAGTAAAACGAAGTAATCGCGTAAAAATACGCACTAAAGAGGTAGCGCGAGACACCAGATCGATATCATCCGATCTCGAGCAGTCATCGATAATCTGAAGAATATTTTGAGAGAAAAAATTGATATCTCTATTACAGTCATTCAGGAGCGCCTCGATTATCGCTAGCGAAACTTCAGTGTCTCTTTTGTGGAGAAATTAAGATAGGTTTTAAAAATATGATGGATTGATTACGCATTTAACTATCATTATCATCGTTATAATAAAACAAAAAGAATCATATAGGTATTAAAAACATACTGCTTTTTCCGCTTCCGAACATCAGCGGCCACCCTTTTTTCCAGATATGACCCGCACTTTGTAAGCTTTGCCGGCCTAGAACTTGCGTAATAGAGAAGTAAGGCTAACTCGTTTTTCTTCGGTCCTGTTTCTTCGGGTGTAGTAGGGTAGCAGCTACTTATGAGTTTGGCATGTTTAATCCAACGTTGACGCACTCCAGAACAAGTCATGTTCTCTTAGTTCCGTTTGTTATTTGTATTGATGTATTGTATCTGTATATGTATATTATATAGATATTTATAGAAAATCGCGCGTGTTCTGATTGTTACAACGGTTTCTCTAACGTCGTGGAAATTCGAAGTAACTTGTTCGCGAAAGTAACAAAAAATATTTAATGTTGCTGTTAGCACGTTGTAGAAGCATATATGAAGTATATGGCTTAGGAGGAATAAGGAAAGAATAAAGCCAAAATTAAAGGTCTATTGATATAGATACAAAAGGCAAGAATGATGTGCAACACAACAAAAATAACGTCGTTTAAAAAATTGAATGCTGGATCACAAACATGATTCGTTCAATTTCCACATATAAAAATACATTTAATCAAATGGATATATATGGTAGGTTCTACATCAACTAGTCGGAAACGCGGGATATTTCATATTTCCTTTCGTTCAAATAAATAAGATTCCATAATGAGCACACGAACCGATCACGATGCTCTAGTAGATATGGGCTTTCCGCCCCAAAAAGTGTTAGTAAAAACACGCATACAAGTTCAAACATAGGTTTATTTCAATTGTTTCTATTTCCTTTAATACAGAGCAAGGGCTTTAAAAGAAACGGGGGGACTTCAGTCAGCCATGGACTGGTTGTTTGCTCACCCGGGAGATTTGGAAGAACCAGCCCCCGCACAAGCTCTTGGAAGCGCGCAAACAGCGGCCATAAGTTCGTCTGAGGGAGGAGAGCTAGCAGCAGAGCAGGACGGTGCGTTCTCATTACTTTTTACAAGGCATATGTACGCACTTCCTTCTAGTAAATGCTAATCACACTATATCAATTTTTATCAAATAGGAGATGAAATTAACGATGGAGAACAGACTGCGCAGTCATTACAATGCGACGATTGCCAAAGACTACTGCGTGACGGTAAAATTATGATTTGATCGAATTCCTCCTTAAATTTATAATCGATGCATTTATTTTTCCCGTTCAATTGAATAGCCACTGCCGCAGAGAGACACGCTGCAAGAACAGGGCACATCAACTTCTCTGAATCAACAACGGCCATAAAACCTTTAACGGAAGAAGAGAAAGCCGCGAAACTTATCGAACTGAAACAACGACTTGCCGAAAAACGCGAGATGCGATTACTTGCCGAAAAAGAGGAGGAAAAATCTCGCGAAAAAATTCGTAGGAAATCAGGAAAGGAGTTAGTGGAGGCCAAAGAAAAATTAGAGGAAAAGGAATTGCAGAAAGCGTTGAAGGCGAAAAAGAAGGAGAAAGAAGATGAGAGAATAGCAAAGGCGAAAATAAAAGCTCAGATTGAAGCGGATAAAAAAGAGAGAGCAGCAAAGGTATTTTTTGGCTTTTAAATTACGATGATTAATTAGAGTATCTTTTTCGATGAGATAAATTGGTGTCTTATAATTCATAGCGCGAGATCGCCAAACAAGAAGCAAACCTTCAACAACAAGAAGCAGCTGCAGCAGCTTCGAGCTCAACTCCTACTGTGAAAAAAGAATATACCGAAACAAGGCTACAAGTAATTTAATCAATATAATTTTATCTTTAACATTGTTCGTAATAATACTAATAATCAAGAAAATGAGAATAGATACGTAGGCAAAATGGAGGTGCAACGATTACTCAAACATTCAAAGCAACAGATACACTTCAAGTTGTTTATGAGTATGTTGGACAGCATATTTCCGAACCGTTTAAATTAATAACGACTTTCCCCAGGTATGACGCGAACATTGATTTGCACCTATAATTAAAAAGTATTTTGAAATTTACTTAAGATCGTTATAATAAAAAAAAGGAAAGTGCTTGATCGTGATACTTTTGAGAATAAGACTCTTAAAGAACTTGGTTTGTAATTTTTGTTATTATAATTTATTCGAAAAATATAACATTCTGATATATTTTTATTTTTACTATAATTGTTATTAGATTTAGGCAAGTATCTAATATCTTCAAGTATTGGGATTCACATAAGTTGACCAGATAGTGATATATTTATGATATTTCAGTTCCATCTAGTGTTCTCGTCGCTTCTTCCATTTAATGAACTATCTCTTTCCAATTTTATAAATTGCCCACCCATATATATATATATAAATATATATAATGGAAAAATGTCTAGTACCATTATTATTAATTAATTAATATTAAAGTATTAAAGTAAAATTTAATTAAGCGTTAGTTTTCCGTCTATATATCGAAGGATTATTTTGATTTCCATTTCCACTCGATGATGATATATCTGTTGGATTATTTGCATCACCAACACCATTTCTCCCTATATCAGTACCAATCTTTCTCGCTTTTCTGATCCATTTTCTTCGACGAGTGAAGAGTTTGTTTCCTGAAATGCTTTTAAGTACAGGATTTTCCCATTGGTTGTCTGTATAAACCCATCCACCTTCATCTGGCTCCACTGATAACTCAGTTCCTTTTTCATCCTCCCATACGTTATTCATGTCGACACTCCAATCCTCTCCGGCCCATTCGTATCCTTCGTGAGGCACAATTTCCTATAATAATAAAAGCCGATATGTCAATCTTAAAATCAAATTTTTTTTTATTTTAATAATTGGGATTATTAAAGAACGCTCACATCTTTCGGTGGTAATCCAGTAGTTCCAGCCATTGATGATGACCATGGTGCTCTTTCTGAACGAAGTAATTGTGGGCCAAATCCTGTTCCAGCCCTATTTTTTAGAATTAAATATCGCCAGTTAATGAATTAATAACTGTAATTAACTAATCATTGATAATAATACTCACCACCATCGTTGATTTTCATAAACTGACACTATGATTTCATCTTGTTCAGACTCTTCTTCATCATCTTCCGACATAAAAAATTCTTTCCACTGATCCATGAAAATCTTTCCACGTTCCATAATTAAAGGACTGGACTCCTTTATCAAGGCTTTAACGAATTTATTGTTCAAAATAAACACACTCAGCCCAACCACAATAAACACTTTACGCCATGGCACAAACCATACAGTGGCGGTTAAAAGAGCCAACATTAAAACTACAATTTGTGTAATCCGTAGACTCTCTTGCTCATTGCTCCAGTCCAGATGTTTAAATAGCGGTATGACAGCATCGTATCCGTCCGACACTGTTCCCATCACATTTTGTATATTCTGCATGTTCTTTAGGTAGTCGACGGAATTTTCAGCGGGAAGCATTGGTACAGATTGCTTTGATTTTTTATTCTTATTTGATTTTTTTCGGTTCCGTATTTGATTTATTGGTCCATCAGGAAATCTTTTAGTATAAGAAGAAATCAACACAGACAATACAATGACAAGCGGCGTAAGAATAATAAGATGAGGATAGAGACCTATAAAACATGTAAATTATCGAAATTATTAGTTTCTCGCATTCAATCAAAACATAATAAATATTGTGGCAATTGACTTTCTTTACTTACATAAATAAATATAAACTACCATTGCCAACAATGTATTTGCAGAATTCTTCCACGTAACAAGATCCTCAACAGCATCTTGTAAAGCAAAAATAAATCCACACTTTTGCACAAATTTTTTAAAATTTATTGTGGTGGTTTGAAGATTCAGTGGCGGATGAGAAGAATCTGATGGCAATTTGGATTCATTGGTCATATTGATGGCCGAAGAAACAATCAAATCTTGAATCATTTTAGACCCAAAAGACACAAGCGGTTGATTCATTATTGTTGCAATAGTAGTCTTGTTGTTGTTGTTGTTGTTGTTGTTGTTACTGCTGTTGCTGTTATTGCTGTTGCTGTTATTGCTGTTGTTGTTGCTGCTACTGCTGCCGCTGCCGTTGCTGTTGCTGCTATTGTTGTATAATGAGGCTGTTGGATTATTTGCCTTGTTTTCTTGGGATGTGGCTTTGATATAATCAGGAAGCGAATCAACAGAGCTAGATCGACGTAGAATAGGTCTTGGTGGTAGGGGTGCCTTTGGCTCAGGTTTTGGTGGAGGAATTGAGTCTAAGTTTCGAAAGGATACGGTACGTGAATTTGGTAATGGTCCAGATGAATGATTTGAATTCGCGGATCTTGGTTGTGATCGAGACCGAATTTGTAATGATCCTGAAGAGGAACGCGTATTTTTAACAACACCAACACCACCACCGTATTCTGCGGTTTCGCCATTTGATCGGTCTGAATCAATTTCTCTGCTTCCCACTATTGATGATGACTCATTACTATTATTATTTTTTCGGGAATTCTTTGAAGAATTTGAGGTTTCTGGTGCGCCACAGTAAACCGAATTTTCTGAGCACTTTGTGTGGCATACGTAGCCACATACTATATATTTACAGTGAGAAGTTAATAGGATACTACGAAAACTCGACCTTATTTTTGTTCAAGTTTTTTACCTTTACAGTAGACCCCTTGCTTGACGAAGCCCCAAAGCATTTTATTACATAAATCACATTGTGTGGGTTTCGCAAAGGTCTTTTCTTCAAATTGGTGTTCTAGCATGTCGTCGCGCGTATTATATATTACTCAAGATATTCTATCCAAGTTTATTTGTACAAGTCGTTTGGTAGAGGTGAAAAAAATGGGTTTTGCGGTTAGCGGTTCGTGGTTGATATTTCCGCTGAGCTCTTTTACTTATATGCAAGAAGCCAAGCAAACACCTGAATAAGAACGCTATATAACAAAGGAAAAACGACAAAGAACCAAAAATGAATTTATCTCGAAAATTATCTTGATAACTGTGTCATTGTACTCCAATTTCCCAATTTGTGCATGTATTAGACATATAGAAGGTAATTCTTTACGGATAAACTTTGATTCATTTATTGTTAGTGACAATAAAAATGCCTGTCATCAATTTTTTTCTATTCTTTGTAGTGGATTCCTTTAATTAAAATCTCGATATAGTTTATAATGGCGATGAGAAAACAAAGTTTATGATATACACAGCGACTTCCTTTGTAGTGCATCAATAAGTTTTTTAACATTTGATCTTTTCACGAATTTGTCTTCAGCACGTGAAAAACTGAATCTTGCACCGAATAAAATTATCAGTGTTGGCCAAATGACGAAAATGGCATGTCATAAAATAACAAAAATCATAAGTTAAAAAATATATAATTATTTTTATAAGCCAAAAAAGTTTTGTCATTGCCAACACTGAATTCGTCTTCGTCTATGCCAAATTAGAAGTATTTTGGCCGAGATTGTCAAGCTATTTCGCATGCTAGTTTTGATTCATTTTACGTTGCATCTTTCGTCGTTTCCGTGATACAGATTTATGTTTACGTTTGAATTCTTGGGTTAAATTTTGTCGCGTGTTTTCCCAATTTTTTATGATTTCCTCACTGGATTTTTGTTATATATATACATATAAATATATATATATATATATACCAATAAGATTAAAAAATAAATAAATCAGAAACTAAATACGACGAATAGTTACTTACATAGGCACAGTTCTCATAAACGTATTTAATTCTCGAAAATGTGATCTATAATAATAGAAAGGATGAAGTGTTTTGGTTAATAAAATGAATATGCTAGAATGATGATTATAATCACCTTTTTTCTAATGCTTCATCCCCAAAATGGAAAAAGAATAAAGGGCCAGAGGTAGTCGCAGTAAAAGAATTATTTGCTGGTCTGGAAGAAGGATGAGATGCTGAGGTTTGTCTGATATCCTTTGTGTAAACACAATAATTAATTGGATTTAAAAGATCGATAAATTAATACATTAATTAGTTTTATTTACTTGCGAAGAAAATAGACACTTTGAATTGTCATCTATAGATTCTACCACATCTATTTCACGATCAGGATTTTTATTCCCTTCATTTTTCTCGTTATTATTTCCGAAGAGCGAAAAAGAAGACACAACTATTAAAAAAAAGAATTCAGAGTTAGATAAGACATTCCATTAAAATTTATATCTCAAGCGAACATCTTTACCATTCGATGATGCACTTGGAGCAAATATTCCTTTGAAGTCTGCGTTGATTTCAATTTTTACTTCTTTTGAGACTTGAGGTGGTGGTGGTAATATAGACGATGGCCTTGTGAATTCAATATCAGCTGAAATTAAGAGGAAAGATTTCTTATAAATTATTATTAAAATGCCATGCAAAGTATCAAGGATTTCTTATAATCTACGCGTCCCAAGATAATTATCATCAACGAAATTACTTTACACAACGTTTAAGAATGCTGAATATCATTCGTTTAAATTTTTTGTTACCATTATCGTCTTCAACACGTTTGGTTTTTTTAATCTCTTCTTCGGGAGCATCAGGATCAAAATGTATCATTTCTTTCCACAGCGTTTCATGATTTAAGCGATTGCTATAAAAATAAAATTGTTATTAATAATAAAGTGAAGTTTGTTTTCGGAACAATACATATTTTAATTAAATACGTTTTGAACTGAGATTTTTCGATCTCCATATTGTCAAACATTGTATGAAGAATGTTCATATTTTTTGATTTTTCTTCAATAAGCATTGAAGTAATATCATCTTCTTTCTTATTGTAACGATCATTTGATGATGATTGTGTTGTTTCTGGTTTTTCTTTTTCATCTCCATCATTATTCTTATCATCTTCGTCGTCATCATTCATAAATTCCCGAGTTAATTTGAAACGAGTATCCCCGTGAAACCTTTTTTGCAGATTTAAAAGTTTTCGACCAGATGATCCTTCAAAAATTTGATTAATTTCTTAAAAATGAAAAATAAAATTTTTTTTAGTATTATGCAAAAAATTTATAAATAATCAAATATGTATATTTATTTATTGATACCAATTTGGTAGGAATTGTCATCACTATCGTCATCTTCATTTGATTCATTATCGAGACTGAATAAATTCATCTTTTTCGAAGGTGACTCTTTTTGTTCGTTTTCTTCACTATCGCTGCCAGAGAACACTATATGACCTTTTTTCTTTTCCTATACACGATTACTTAGTTAATATTACTATTAAATAATTATGTGTTTGAAGAATACTTGATTTTACCTCCGAATCTCTTCGCAACGCCGCCACAATTTTAGCCTTCTTCTCACGCTCTTCAAGTCCACGTTTTTTTAGAGCTTCAAGACGAATTTTATTAGAGTGCTCCTTTTGTCGGTCAAAGGTAGTCAGTTTCAAAAAAATTGTGAATTTGACTTATTTTGCAAAGAGAAAGGCTTACTTTATGAGATAAATAATTATTATTGTTATTTTGAGTTTGATTTTTGTTACTGTTGATATTAGTAATATTACTGTTGCTATTTTGTTCTTTTTCCTTATCAATCATTAATTTACGAAGTCCGTCGATAATCGATGGTGGTGGAATCGATGAATTGCTCTCTGATTGTTTTTTTGTTGGAGATAATGAAATTGATCTTTCATCTTCATTATCATCACTTTCTTCCTCCTCTTCTTTAGTTGTAATGACGATATTGTTATAATCACCAGAACTATTGAGAACAGCAGGAATATCAAATAATTTTTTCTTTTCTCTATAAACGTCATCACAATACTTCTGTTCTGATTGATTTTCCTCTTCTCGCACTTCTTTTTCATTATCATAATACATAATTAATTCGTAAAGTGGTTTAGGCTTCACTTCATTAATATTATTGAAAATCTTTCGATGGTTTTTTTGGTATTTCGAAGGATCTATAGTGACCTTATATGAAATTATGATTAATACATAAATTTATAAACAATAAAATTAATAATAAAATTAACTTACCTTACTCCCATCTGGTTTTCGCATCCGCATAACAGTAGCAACGCGTCCATTATTATTAATACGCTTCCATTTCTATCACGAAAAATAAAGTTAATCTTAAGATTGTTTCGAATAATTTTTATATAGAGCAAAAAACAAACCTTTTGCTCATCGATATTACTATCCGTTACCAACCTCATGTCTTTAGAGAGCTCTACAACCACCTCGCCTTTTTTTGGCCTTTTACGTTTTTTCGTTGAAGGGGGATGTGATGATTGCTCGTTATCTTTTTTCTGAGTTTCCCATTCTTGTTTTAACCTATCAATTTAATCAATTAAAAAAATCGAACATTCAAATGGAAACGAATTTAACAAAAAGATATAGACCTTTGTTTATAATCAGGTTTTGCTTCTTGAATCTTTAGTGTTATTCCGTTCCATTTTGCACCATTAAATATATTCACGCCTGACGAAAATTGCCATTTCATTGTCATTATTATTATTAAATTGTGATTTATACGTAAATTTTTTTATTGATATTTATAATGTTGAAAGATTATAAGCAAATTTACATTAATAAGGAATATTCATTATACTAATTATTATTTAATTTATTACAGAAAAGAAAGATCAATAAATGATTTATATAGCTTACATTTTTTCCAGCTATTCTCTGTAATCTTGAGAGTAACATATGCAAAACCTCGACTTTCACCTACCGTATCAACACAACCACGTAAAAAAAAATACTTCCATAAATGTAATATTTCCGAAAATAACTGACAAACACGTCCTCGAAGTGACAAGAAAATTTTTGCTACCAGTGGCCTGTCGGATAATTTCCACTTCAGTAATTTCACCAAACGTACGAAACCGTTCAGACAAATCCTTTTCGTTAATATCCTTTGAGAGACCTCCAATATATGCACGTTTCAGTGATAGCATAATATGGGTTTGAAATTTGAACTCGAATAAAAAATGTGCACTAATTATATTTTTTAAATCCAATAAATTAATCACATTTCCAAGTGGTGATGATATAAGTCATTTCAACACAATTGTGGGATCCTAAACTTTTCTTTTGATTCTCAATAAATATTATAAATTGTACTTATAAATTAAGTTGTAGTTCATGTCTAAAGCTACAAATTAGTATATAATACTATATGTTGATCTTGAATTGAACTTGAATCAGACTTGAACTCATACAATAATTCAGTTTGAATTCAATTTAAACTTTGAACTTTTCTTGAACTCAAACCAAAGTCCAGTTCAAGTTTGATTCAAATTTTGAATCAGACTAGTTTATAGAAATATTACTTTTATTAATTAAAACAAATTATATTATATAAATAATCATATTAAATTACAAGTACTTTATTAATTAAAACTAATGAAACAACTTGAAATAGCAAATAATTTTGAAAATAAAAAAAAACTGAAAGTTTAATTAATGAATATAATTTTATTAAAAATAATAATAAAAGTGATAGTTTGAAGAAATGAGATAAAAACAAATATTAATTAATAAGAAAACAATATATGATCTGGTGCAAAAATGTTGATACATGAAAAATAAAAGTTAATAATTACTTCTAATAAAAGTCATATAATATATAATTAAGATTTATAATTTTTTTATATTGAGTAAAATATATCTTAATATAACTTTTTATATTATTTTTAGTATTTTTTTATACTTTTATTTAAGAATAAATAAGACAAAACTT
>CAJVPL010000825.1:0-19375 GCA_910591945.1 Ambispora gerdemannii | reverse complement strand
AGTTTTTTATTATATTATTATAATAGTGACACAAAAATTGTTAATTTCAAAAATAATAAAAAAATACAAAATCTTCAAAAATATTCATATAATAACAAAAATCCTTCTAAACTAATTATTTTTTATCATTTTAATTACTTTTTATCATTTTTATCATTTTTTGATTATATTTCATCATTACTGATTACTTTTCATCATTTTCTAATTACTTTTCATTATTTTTAATTTTTTTCATCATTTTCTGATTACATTTCATTATTTTCTGAATACTTTTTATCATTTTTAATTACTTTTTATCATTTTTAATTACTTTTCATTATTTTCTAATTACTTTTCATTATTTTTCATCATTTTCTGATTACATTTTATTATTTTCTGATTACTTTTCATTATTTTTGATTACTTTTCATCAGTTTTCAATTATTTTTTATCATTTATTTTATTCTTTTATCAAATTAACTTATTTTAATTAGTTATTATATTTTAAAATTGTATTTTCAAAAAATGTATAAATAGAGATACTGTCTGAGCCTTAATTTGACATGTTGTAAATTGAAAAAATATGTTGTAACTGAAAATAAAAACTTCTCTTAAGAAAAACCTTCCTCCAAATACTTTCTGTCTCTTATATTTTCTTTATACACTTTAAATCTTGTGTATAAATGATCTTATATCATATTGAATCTATCAAATTGCTGACAGCTTTATATAATATTGCACCAAGTAAATCACTGTTATTGACTTTGGGCTTTATATCATATTGTACCAAACAAATCACTGTTATTGAATTATCGAGCTTTATATCATATTATGCTGAACAAATCACTATATTAGAATTATTAGAATTGAATTTATAAGTATTTTACTTTTTGTTATTTGAATTTTTAATTGTTAATGAATATTCCTCACTTGTGAGAAAAACAAAGTGAAAGAGTCTTAGTTATTACTAATCATATTACTTTAAGTTCTAGAAAGCTTTATGTTAATATACAATTCCTCTTTAAATCTTTTTTATTATTCTTTTATTCTCTCTCTTCTTTGATCTTTACTCTCCCACAATTCTCCCACATTATTATTCCTTTTCAATTTCCATAGAAATTGGCTTAGGTCTTAGATACCTCTTTTTTCTTTTTTAATATTTTCTTTATCAGTTTATACTCTCTTCCAACCCAGATTCTCATTTGTAAGCTAATTTAACGATTAGTAAACAAACTTGTAACAATATTTATATACAAATAAAAAAGTAAAATAGTGTGATTATAGAGAGATATAACTATAAATAGATATAAATATAAAGAGATTTGACTATATTAGTTTGCATATTATTATTTTAGCTAACTTTTAGATTATATACTAATATAATTTATATAGAAATATATTATTTTTATATTATATAAATAATTAAAAAATTATAATATAAAATTAGCAAAATTAAAAATTTTTTAGTCTTTAATCAGCTTATACTAAGAATAATTATTATATAATTTATTCAAAATTTGCAAAAATTAAGTATATAACATTATGTCAAAAGATAATAAATTAGGCTTATAATCTAGTTATATAACTTGTTTAACAATTTATTTAATAAGAAAAATTAATAAAATAATTTGTAATTAATTATTATTTACTTATAATATTATAGATTATTATCAAGAGTTTGAAATACTAGCAGAATTACTGTAAACTTCAAATTAGATAACAAAAGATAAAGAAAAAATATTCAGTTTAAAAAATACAAATATCTTCATATATAGTGAATCAAATTAAATAATTTTGATATCATTAAAAAGTTCTTATCTAATAGTATCAAATTTATTAAATTTAATTTATTAAATATATTGTATTTCAAAATTATTATACAAAATTATTCAAAATTATACATAATTTTTTTATTATTCTATAAAGAAAATATGTTTTTTGCAAATATCTTCATATTCAGTAGATCAAATTATTTGATTTTAATATTATTAGAAAGTTCTAGTTAAAATATATTTAATAATATTCACACTATTAAATTTAATTAACTAAATATGAAAATATCATATCTCAAAAATAATATACAAAATTTTATATGGTGTTTTTGAAATATAATATTTTTACATCTAGTTAATCAATTTAATAATTTTGTTATTATTAGATATGTTTTAACTAGATCTTTCTAATAATATCAAAAGCTTTTAATTTGATTTAGTACATATAGAAATATTTATATTTTTTTATCTTTTTCATCAAGTTTAAAATTTATTGTAATTTTGCTAGTTTTACTAATTTTTAATAATTTTAATCAGTTTTTAGAATTAAATTCCATCTAATTCTTTAAGAATTCAAATTTGATTTTTAAATCATGTGATTTTATTATAGAATTATAATTCTTTTATAAATTTTAGAATATATCATTATCTATTAATAACTTATAAACTCAATTTTTAAATAATAAAAGATAGTATAAAGAAATAAAATAAATATTTATTTTTAAAAGAAATAATTTTTATTAGTTTTATAATTTTATATATTATATATTATATAATATATATCTAAGAATATTTTCTTACGTAAAAAATATTGAGATAAATTTATTAATTATTGTAAATAAATTATATCAATTAAGATAGTTTTTAGTTTTAATTTTAATAAAATTTATTTTTTATTTATTAAATAGTGAAAAGATCTAAAAAGTTATAGTACAGAACAGAGATATTTAAATAAATAATTTGATGTTTAATGAATTACAAATAAATTAATAATAAATAATGAATGATTAATTCTAAATTATTAATCTTAAAAATAATGCATTTCCAAGTTATGCTGTATTTAATTAGATATATATAAAATAAATAATAATAAAATAATTAATATAAAATTAAAAATAATAATATGAAAATAAAAAAATGAATAGAAATAAAAGAAATTAAAAATAAAAAGTATCTAAATTAATAATATAATCTATATTTCATATCTAATCTATTTGATAAAATATTAAAAAGTATTAAATATTATTATATAATAGAATTTTACATTAATTATTAGTCAAAATTATTATTTAATCTTATTAAATAATTTTGAGAACACATGTTTATATTTTAATTAGTTAAAATCTTTATATTTATATCTCATATTATATTATTTATATTATTATTTATATTATTATTTGTATCACATTTATATTATTATTTACAAATAATATATAGAACATTTATTTAGATTACATTAAATGATTTATATTTATATTAGATCACAAATATTCAAAGCAGGCTGATTTAATCATATCTTATATAAATTATTTCATAAAAATTAATAAAATTAACATAGAATATCATTTTTTCTTTGATAATGTTTAAATGCATATAATTGACCAAATTTAATTTCTAAAAAACCTAGGACTAGTGTCCAATAAATTATTGTCAATTAATTGATTTGGTAGGGTGATGATGTAATGTCCCATATTAAACAGCTTATAATATATATTTCAGCTATTCTGAAATGACAAATACAATTAATACACTTAATTCGATTTATCATAATATGTAAGCGTCTCATTAGAAAATTTGAAAAGTATATGCATGAAGAAAATGTAACAAGTAACTATTAATCAAACAAAAATAACAAGATTTAATGAACACTTTTTAAGAATAGAATTCATAAACCTTGTATAAAGATATATGGTCTCTTGAATTCTTTATACTAATTTGATATTAAATAGAAAAATCACAATCTTGATTTTATTCAAATTATCGTTATGAAAGCTTAAGTGAAAAGATGTTGTTTGATTTCAAAACAAAAAATTCTCTTTGTTGTTAACGAGTTTCATTCAAGTCACACAATTCAGATACGTACGTATATATCGATATACGTAGTTATTATTATCATTATACGTATCATGTACGTACAGTGGCGCTCAAAAGTATAACAAAAACAAAAAAGGCAATTTTTAGTACGTACGTAATACATGTATAAGTGCCACATACGTGTATATCGATATGCAATTCAGTTAAAAGCCTAAATAAACTGCTCACTTAATTTAAATAAATGTAACACCACTTGGTTTATTTAGTCTTTATTTACGAGGCATTTCTTTTGTTCGTTCCCTCTCAAAAATAAAGTACGTATATAAATACGCCAAAAAATCACTACAAAAAGTAAATTGCATGGTTCAGCATTTGCTTTTGACATTGCTATCAAACACAAAAAGTGTAGAATTGTAACGGAACACAAAAATCAAGCAAAAGGTGCAAATTTTGCGAACTACAAGTTTGGTTGGTGGTGTAAATCATCAATCTTTGCAAACCGTATTAGCTGTTAACGGAATAATGAGTCAACAATGCAAATACAGCAATTACACTCACAAAACACTAAGGGGAGTGACATATATTACGTAATTATAAGGGGGAGGGGCCTCAAAATCTCATCTTCCACGTGATCAAAAATAATTAGCCAATTAAAATATAATAAAAATCTCACCTGGGGGGGGGGGGTGGGAGGGAGTTACCTCTATAGTAACTCGATATTATGTAATATATGTCACTCCCTAATGTATAAAAATATTTGATTATGTGGAAAGCAAAGTTCACGCAATGTACTAATGGTGACAATTGAATACTTGAAAGAGAAACAAGAAAATATGGTACTAGTTAGATTTGATGTTGGCTGGTCTCATGGCAGACATGCCTGCGAAGCTAGAGAGAATTTATTTTTCAAGAAACATTGCCAGGTAAGAGTTTTAGATGTGAAAAAATTGTTAGTATTTATTCAACTATCATTCATTCTATAGAATATAATACATGTAACAATCCGTTATCGCATATCATGTGGCTCAAAAAAATTTTTTCATAAATAATAAGGGAGAAACAGTCACTTTGCGCAATGATATTGCATATTGATTGCTTTTGGAGTTATGCATGGATAGTGATCTCTATATAAATAAAACTTTGTGGATGTCATTCGTTAATAAAAGTCTTTTAGTAAGTCAAATTGCATATCAAATAATAATAAATCATTCACAAAGATTTTGCACCAGTGATTATGCACTATTTCAATGGTTGTGTATATGATTTTCAAAAAGTCCAGATCATATAACTCCAACAGATGCAGAATTGTGAGATCTTCAAATCAATGGATTGTTCAAACAATCATTCTTCCTGTTGGGTTGGTATCGAGATAATCCAGAATTAGAATTGGCACAACCAAATCTTAAAAGCTTTACTGCCAGAGAAGTACTTCTTGAAGAAAAGAGAGCTCGTAATTCCTACAGTAGTAATCATTTAGGAATACTCTCTTGTGTTTCTAATAGAGATTATTTATTGATTTTTACAGATCTATCATTATTAATGCTACAATTAATATGTAATCAATCGTTTTATGATTAATTCTATAATTGCTGTGATTGATTATTAGAAAGAATTCTTTATTTCATGTTACATGTATTTTAGGCTGGCACTATGTAATAATAAATGGGAATGGTCTGCCATCATGCTAAATCATTTGTCATGTGATTTAAAATACATATCACATGATTTTTTGTGTTTCTATAAACCCTTAATTGTACATGTACGTGAATCTGTGACATATTTACCTGAGATTGTTATTGGTTACTGATAAATGGATATCGTATCGATAAATGCGTAAATGTATTAGTACAAAACCTTATCATTATTACGTATTGTCTTCATCGTTATTCTTTCTATTATCATTCTTTTTGACATTGTACTAAAACAAAAAATGTTCGATTTCACACAAACACTCGTCAACGACTTATCCCAACTCCTAGAATATGCAGATGACTACGACATACTTTTATGCATTGGTGACAAAGAAGAAATGAAGACATCGTCAGAATCTTATGCAGTATTTTATGCGCATTCTTTTCTTTTGCGCGCACGAAATCCTTATTTTCAACGAGCGTTATCGAAAGAATGGGCACATAGGGAAGAAAACGGGATGATGATTTTCAAAAAAACTAACATCATGCCGAATATTTTTGAGATTTTGTTAAAGTATAATATTCTCTATTAAAAACTCGACCAAAAGTAAAAATGGTTTTAATTAGATGTGTTGATTTTTTTTAAGGTTTTTATACACGAGCACCATAATAAACCTAGAGGACCTAAAAAGCCCAGAAATAATGAATCTACTACATGCATCCGATGAACTCCAAATTCAAGAAATATTTCAATACTGCCAAACTTTCCTACTCGAAAACCGTGAGACATGGCTTCAACAAAACTTACTCAAAGTATCGAAAATGTTTTCAAATAACAAACGATTCACCGAGCTATACGATAAAATGTTTTACATTGAACCAGAAAGAATTTTGACATGTCCGGAGATAGAGGTATTGGAAGAACGTGAACTGATTTCGCTTCTTAGACGAGGAGACGTTCTTGAATTGAAGCAAGTAGAAATTTGGAATTCTATGATAAGATGGGGCATTTCGAAAACTGGGCAATTGAAAAGTACTGATATTGCTGAATGGACTACAGAAAATTTTTGCGAATTGAAGAAAACGCTTAAAAACTGTCTTTCGTTAATTGAATATTTTAAAATTTCAAAAGATGAATACGTTTTCAAGGTTGTTCCTTTTGAACAGGTTCTACCACAAAAACTTAAAAAGCAACTTAAAGAATTCCATTTAAATCAAGTGACGAAATTATTACCATTTGAGAATCTTCGGTTTCAAACAATATTGAGATCACAAGAAGCCCATCTCATTTCATACTGGATGAATAAAAAAGAAACAATTTCGTTTGATAAGAATTCACAATCTCAACTAATAGAACATCGATTCAATCTCATATTTAAGGCAAATAGAGACGGCTTCGCCACTTCAAGATTCCTTCAGAAATGCGTCAACATTTACCCAACAATAGCACTGATTAAAATCCGCGGATCCGAAAGAATAATCGGTGGCTACAATCCCACTTACTGGGCCGAAGGACCCTTCTATTCAAAAATACAACAAACACCAAACTGGAATTGGAAAGAATCGCTGTTCAATCGTCGGAAATCCGAAGACAAAAGCAATATTTCCTATCAAGAGAACTACTCTCTCGAACGTTACGTCTCGAAAGACAGTTTTCTCTTTTCTTTTCCCGAAGATTCCACAAACATTATTCAGGATTCGGTCATTTCGCATTACGTCGATGACGATTTTTGGGTGTTTGCGGATTACGACGAGGATACTTTGTATGGAATAAGATTTGGCAATGATTTGGTGATTGGGAATAATTGTAATCAGGACATAAATAGTTTTTACCAGTGTAAGAGTTATGGTGAGATTTTAGATGCGAAGATTTTAGATGATAAATGGTTCTTGGTAGATGATTACGAAGTTTATCATGTTGAGAGAAAGTTCTAGATTCTTTATCGTTATTATGTATTTTTTAAAAATTATCGATAATAAATATAACGATAATATATGCGTTAACACAAAAAAAGTAGAACTCGAAACATAGTTGTTGATATAATTAATTTAATAAAGTTTCCATTTTCTTCTATTTCATTGTAGTGTTTCATCATGAATATGTAGTTTTTTCTTGCAAGTCTCGTTAATTTTATAATTCGTTTTGTACACCAAAACTAAAGAAATTAGTGAAAAGATAACAATGAAATTTACTTTCGTTCGGAACAGATAAACTAACACCACTTGTAGAGCCTAATATTTGATACTTTCATTAATATGAAATGTCAATATTTATATTTAGAAATGAATAGAAAATACCTGTGTCAGTTGGAATCGAAATTAACACGGTAGTAAAGATTCGACTGGTGTAAACTGCATTTGAATGAACTTATTGCTTTGTTCGTATTCGTATAAATGTTTTTTGCAATACCATCTCCTCATCAAGTTCATCTAATTTCTGCCTTTCTAATTTAAAAACAATCGACAAACATATCGATATAGCAATTCCTTTTCATTCATACTGTTAACAAATTTCGTCGATCTCGTAATTTCCGGAGAGGCTCACGCATCTCGATTTTAACAATTTACTTCGTATATTACGAGCTTCTTTGCGTAATTCCTGCTTTTCCTATTTAGATCCACTTCTGTTTTTCTTTTCCATAATAGTAATTCGCTTGTAATAATAGTAATGATAGTTTCACTTTTACAATTTGCTTTTCATTTCGCTTTTGTTTCCCACCCATAGCCATTTTTACACTTCCAACAATAATTTATTAACTTAAACAGAACTAGAACACTATCATACTATGTAACAAGAAAATGTATATATAAAGGCACTCAAAAACATCAATAAAAGACAGAATTAAATTGCGTACAATTTTTCTCCAAGTAAATCAGACTTGTAAAATTGTTATCGATAAAACGACATTGATTAATGTAAAGCGCTTTGTGTAGAATAGTTTAAGGCTTTCAGCTAGAAAAAGCAAATTATTATTAATAAACATTGTTAACTGAATATCCCGCCGCTTAAGAATAAAGAAACCCAATTCCCATTACCTAAATAGCTTTTTTTAAAGTCGCTCTCTCTCTCTCTCTTTCGTTGTTAATCCAACGATATCTGTAGATATCGGCACAGGAATTAGATACTGACGAAAACGAACCAGTCTTTATGCTCTCCCCACTCCCTTGTTGTAGGCAAATTCGTCGATTACGTCTAATTACGAAACGCCGCAACAATACCATACATAATTAGAAGCCAATCACATGGGAGTATAAAACGAACCATTTTTAAAGTTAAAAAAGTTACTTAATATAATCAAGCTTTTCAGACCGCTTTAAAGTGCACCATGAACCTTGTATATAATACTAAAAACCCAGCTACGAATATCAGTGGCTGAGAAAAATCCAGAGAAACTTGTGCATCGTGACTTTCACCCCGCGAATACACATGTATACCCACTTTTCGGTTCTAAAAAACGAGACGATGCTCGTTTCTAGATACGTATTTCCTCATAATTTAAAATTATTGCCATTTAAAAGCGCTTTTAGATATATCGGTATTTTTGTAATTTAAATTATTGGTGCTTATTCACTATTGTTCATTGTTTGGATTGAAATAGGGTGGTGCTTATTCACACCAGCCAGTTTACGATATTCTTAAATATTGATGCTTTCATTTTCGATTTTGGGCTTACCGGTCCAGGTTTCAATCAAGAAATTTACATAGTACTTCCTTATACGTATTTGGTTATGTACGATATTGTAACAGACAAACGACCATTCGGCGAGCATATTCATGATATATCTAGCATTGACATCTATAAAGGAATACGACCTAAGATACTAAATAATGTTCCCGGATAGTGCAAATGTAGTGTTGAAAACAGACTAACTGCTAAGGAACACGGCGACTTTATTAACTCTATCGTAAATTTCAATATCGATTTGTATACTTTGCATTTTCAGTACTACGGCTCTTTAGAATCTCTTAAGAATGCGAAGTGTCTTAAACTAGAGAAAAAAAATAGATAAACTTGGTGAAGATGAGCATACAAAAAATAGTAAATAGTCGACTCTATTAGAAATCAATATCAATATCGATATCAATTTCAACTAATACAGGTATTTTTTTATTCCAAGTATAAATCGCATTCACCTTTCATATTGATTAAAATTCATATCAATATCGAATGTTTAGGTAGACAAGTGTCCGTTTTTGTGTTCCAAACGAAGGTAAAATTATATTTATTATTATTTTTTTTTGGATTATCGAACTTTTTTTAAGAATGACTACAACTTTATTACTATATGAAACAGATGAGCACATGCATATGTGTTATCGTTATAGAAGCACATTAAAAGGATAAAAAGTATATTTTTTTGATTTTTTAGCATCAAAAAAACATTAGCATTTGAACAAATACAATGTAAGTATCTTTATAAAGTAATGAGAACAATGACAGAAAATTCACCAATATATTCACCCTTCCCCAACCCGAAAACGTCATTTGGAGTCAACAAGTATGTACAATTCCTCCTTCACCTTAAAATAAGACAAGTGAAAGCAATCTTATGCTACAATTTGAAACCAACATTAGTGCTCGGAACGGTTTGGTTCAACCCGAACCGAATCGTGATTTAAACCAATCGATTCCAGTTCAGTTCGGTTTTGGTTTGCTTTTGAACTGAACCAAACCGAACTGAAATGAATAACATGTAATAAGTTGATCAATTACATGTAGCTACGTATCTACCTCATGATTATGTGACAAATGACATAATGTGGAAGTTCAATTGTCAAAGGAGAATGAAGATACATTGTTTTCTAGTACACAAGTAATGAGTGAGCAAACAAGAATTATAATAAGCATATCAGATTCAAGTAGAAAGGCGCGAAGCTTAGTATGGAGCATTTCGAACTAATAGAGGAAAATGGAAAGAGAAAAGGAAAGTGCAATTAATGTGGATAGGTTCTATTTGAACAATGAAATATATTTATATTTATTAAGAGTTTGCAAGGTAATTTATAATAGCAAGTTTATGTTACTGGAGAGGGCAACGTAACCAATCTCATGAAGCATTTGAAGAAAAATCATCCTACCAAACTTGTCACTAGCACTGAAAATGCTGGAACACTAGATAATTTCGTTATTCGTAATATAGAGAAGTTTCTGGTATGTTCTATTTCTTATAAATCAATGCTATTTATATCAATGAAAGTGGAAATATTTTTACTTATAAACTAAAAGCATCACTACAGTCAGTATTGACCATCAATATCTATTACTTGCTTTTTACAGAGCTTCACACTTATACATACCTTATCAGATGGATCGTTTGTTCTGATTAACCATTCACTGAGACTGAGAATAATGATGTTTGTAATGTCATATGCATACTGAATCAAGATGCTCACCCATCCTTTGCTGACACTATCAAAGATAAAATAATGAGAACATTTTCTATAGAAAGAATATTTGCCAAATCTTACAAGTATTAAAAAATGATTTTTTTATCATATTATGATTAATAATAGTTTTTAATATTATCTTTGTTATTATATCGGAACACCTCTGGCCATATATATTTCACTCTTGACGCATGAACTCCTGCGAATATGCTTGCTTTTTTGTGCATCACTGCACATTGGATCACTAGAGATTGGGAGCTAAAGAAAGTGTTACTAGATTTTTGTATGTTATTGGGATCTTACTTCAATGAAAATTTAGCAGAGGTCTTGAACATTGTTGCTGAGAGTCAGGTATATTAAATAAGAGAGAGATATATATATATAGATTATTTGTATTAAATTATTCTGTATAATTACTTTTAAATCCTGATAAATAGATACTCGCTTGTACAACTGATAGTGCTTCAAATAATATTACATGTACTTTTATGCGAGCTCTTGAAAATATTTGCAAAAATGAAATATTGAGTTTGATAAATATGATCAATATATTCGTTGCATTGCTCATGTAATCAACCTTGCAGTTCAGGATATGTTGATATCATTAAAGGCAGGTGAGATAAATAATGAAGATGAGTTATTACAAGAGCAGAATAGAGAAGAAACTACAGACTTCGTGAAATATTTCCAAAGGTAAACTAATTTAGCATGTTAGAGGCAAGCATATTTTGATTTTATTGTCTCACATTTTTATATAACTAGAAAACTTATTGTCAAGCTCCGTAGTTCATGAAAAGCTTGCATGACAATGTGAAGCTATAAAGTAAAAGAAAGAGAAGTTATTCTTGATGTAAAAATGCGCTGGAACTCAACATTTCTTATGTTAGAACGTGCAATAAAGTTTCATGAGGTTTGTAAACTTTCCTGCTTGCTTCTCAAATCATCTTATTCATGGTTTAATTTCTTCTACTTAATATATATCTTCACTATAACGAGGTTTGACTGAACATCTACTTTTAATGATTTCTGAAAATAAAAAGGGTCATACAGATAATCAAAATGCCCGATATTATAATTATGTTATTTATTGCAAAAATATTATCATTATCGTTATTATTACTGTATACGTACGTACAGTAACCCCAAAAGTGACGCCCGATTTAAAATTATATAGTAAATACATATAAAAAATTTGTTGTTGATTTTCTAATTAAAACAGTTCTTTCATTCTTGCTCATTTTTTCAGAAGTGCAGTTGATTAGCTTTAAAATAATATAAAATTTAGAATAATTACTAATATAATATATATATATAACTTGAAATTTTCCAATCAAAACAGTCATTGCATTTTAAGTTGCCACAAGGCTTGTTATGTTTTATTATATAATTTTGGATCCGGCGTTACTTTTTGGGTACTGTACATTATAAAAGTACGTAACAACGCTGCCTAATACGTTTGTAAAATATCTGGAAGTAAAAATCCAAACTGCTTGAAGGATCCTTATTAAACAGTGTTGACAATTGGACAATTTGGACTTATAAAGTGATAACATTGTATTAAAACGTCAATATTGACTGAAAACATTTACATCTTCCTTAGTAAAAATGAGTAAAATTATTGCAAACTCATTTGTCTCTAATCTAATCGTCAAATTCAATAAAAAAACGAAAAAGAAAACGATCCAGTTACTAATCTAATCGTAAAATTCGATAAAAAGGAAAACGATTCAGTTATCGAAGAAATATATACTTTCTATGATAAACGATTCATACTTCACAAGATTTAAATGAAATTGCAAATAAAATGCGAAGAATTATCGAAGAATTAAAAAAAATGTGCTTGAATGTATACAATTTTTGCAAATCTTGAAGTCGAATATTCGATATATAGTTTTGTATGGATTTTTGCATCATTTTGGGATAAAAATTGAATAGAATTTTGAAATTGCTTTTAAATTTTATAAAAATTCAGCAAAGAAAAATAATGCGATTGCTCAATATCTACTGGGATTTTGTTACTACAATGGTGTTGGTGAAATTAAAGATAAAAGCAAGGCTTTTGAGTGGTTTTTGAAATCAGCAAAGAGGGGAGATGTTAAAGACAATTCAATCTTGGGTTCTGTTATCGAAATGGTATTGAGATGCAAAATGATGACGGAAAATCCTTTGAGTAGTATTTGAAATCATCAGAGGGTGGAAATGCTGAAGGACAATGTAAGCTTGGTTAGTGCTCCAACCGGGTCGGGTCCAATCCGTGATCCGACCCGGAACGCACATTTCGGGTCGGGTCGGGTCGGGTCAGCCTAAAAATCGGTATTTCTCGTTCGATATTAATTGGAATTAAACGAAAATTTGTTGGTATATACACAATTACATTCTGAATAACTCTACTTAGACACCAAATACAAGTGTCTTAAAAATAAAAGTTATTAACTAAAAACTAATTTACGATTTTCGGATCAAACCCGATCCGACCTGACCCGAACAGAGCTTTAAGCTTGGTTTCTGTTATCAAATGGTATTGGAACACAAAGAGATGCTATGTACTAAACTAACTTTTTTTCCCACATATTGTAATACAAATTAATTGAATTTTTAATAACGATACGTACAATACTATTTTAGCGTTATCGTTATTGGACAAATATAGAAACCTTATTGTTATACATGTACATGTACTACTGTATGTATTCAAAAAAATTTTGGGGTTGCTGAAACATCTAGAAAATCCGGAATTCCACCTAGAGTTCCACATAGGGTATTTACTCTTTTTACATGTACTAACAATTCGTTGGCAGATACGTAGTTTTTCATCCAGCATCTATTTAATTTCTAATATTCCTTAATAGAAATCAAAAATCATACCTGACAAGGACAAAATCGAAAAAACGCTAATCAGATCAATTTCTGGAAATGCTCAAAAAACCATCAGAAATAGATAATGTTACTGTGATATAAAGAATTGTTCTGAAACGGAATCTGGCAATGCGAAAGATAAGACAGATTCTGAATCATATTTTGCAAGATTTTTTTTATTAAAAACATTTTTCTACCGAACGTTGTACTCCTTCGTATTCTTTGTCGACCAAATCAAAACATTCGCCTTGGTTGTTCCATCGAAACGACCAACGAATTCTGAGTGACAATTAGTCTGATATATCCAATAAAACGCTCTCAAGGTATTCCTTTAACACCAGATTTCTATATGAAATTTTACACGACTGAATGCTCAGTGGATAAATTTTTCTAATATATTGTTCTGAACGAATTCGCCTTACAGAATCATCCCATCCAACAAAATTATATCGTGAACATGGGAAAATATTCTCTCCCTTTATTTAAACCCCAAAATGCATATTCTGATTCACTCACAAGTTCATAAGACCTTTAAATAAATGTATGCCCTCCCTAAATACACATTCATCTGACTAGTGATATGGTTTCACTGTGTATCGGTTTTGAATCTTGTAAAATTCTGGTGAAACTCATGAAAAAAAAGTAATATTAAATCAGGTGCTTTAATCAAAATTCCCTTCTTTTAATCTATCGATACTGAGTGGTAACAGTAACTTCCAAATTATATCATTATATTCCTCATTTTCATATTTCATAATAAAACAAAAATGTCCACCCCTACAGGACAAGCTAGCTTACCTGACTCGAAAGACGCGAATTTACCAAGATATTGTTTATTTGTTGCGTTTGTCTCTGTTCTTTCCTCGTTTCAGAATGGATGGAATACTAGTGTTACAAATGTGCCAGGTAATAAAATTTATTTTTTATTAATTTAAGTTTAGTCTTTTTAATTAATTTTTCAATTGATACTATAGAGCATGTAATAAGAAGCTGCGGAAGTAGAAATAAAGAATACTGGTTACCAAATTGTTTACCGATGAATAATTTACTATGGTACAAATAAACGATTTTATCATATTCATATCGATATGCGTAATTAATCTCTATTCTATTTAGGGGGTTCGTGGTAGCAAATTATGCGCTTGGTGGTTTGATTGGTGGTCTTTCTGCCGGGTACTTGCAAACTAGACTTGGCCGACGTCGTACTTTGATGGTTAATAATATCAATTTTCTATTGGGAGCATTAATTCTAGGAGTCTCTGTGAATCCTTCAATGTTTGCTATTGGGCGAATATTAACAGGGATTGGAAGTGGGATCGGAACTGTGACTGTTCCCGTTAGTATTTATTATCTTTTTAAGGTGAAATCTTATACTATATTGAAAATATATTAGACTTATTTAGGGGAAATCGCAACTATAAATGCGCGTGGATTTTTTGGAACAATCAATTCTTTATTCATTGTGATTGGAATACTCGTTGCTCAACTAACAGGATTTTTATTGGACTATAATCCAGGCTGGAGAATATTACTCACACTTACCGCTGTTCCAGCGTTAGCACAATTACTATTGCTTCCGCTTTGCGTTGAGACGCCACGATATCTAGTTTCGCAGCATAAAATTGACGAAGCCAAAGAAACATTAAAAAGACTTCGACACGGATTCGTTGTAGATAAAGAATTCGAAGAGATTGTCGAGGGACAAAGAGAAATTGAAGTGAAAGCATCAGGAGAATCATTGCAAGAAAATAGGGTCATAACTGTGAGCAAATCCTTGACATTTGATGTAGATAAAGAATTCGAAGAGATTGTCGAGGGGAAAAGAGAAATTGAAGTGAAAGCATCAGGAGAATCATTGCAAGAAAATAGGGTCATAACTGTGCGCAAATCCTTGACATTTCTTGGATTATTTAAAGGCCCATTGTATAGAAAGATGGCATTAATTTGTCTGGGTTTGTCAGCGTTGCAACAGTTGTGCGGGATTAATGGGATCATTTTTTATAGGTAGAAACTTTAGTCTTTGAAATTGTTTTGAAATTGCAAGTCAATAGAGTTAATTAAATTAAATCGTACTTTTTAAGTACTGCGATCTTTTCAAATGCCTTTCATGAAAAGGCGAAATATGCAACTCTCGGAATAGGTGCCATAGTTGTAATCGCCACTGCTTCTTCTCTCGGACTGATTGATAAGAAAGGACGAAGAGCACTTTTGCTCTCATCCGAACTCGGAATGACTGTCTGTTCGATTCTTATTGTCTTTGGATTCTTGTTCAAAATAAATGCTCTCATCATTGTCGCCGGCAAGTGCTTCTATCAATACTTTGTGCAATTCGTCACATCATGAACAATAAATAATTTTTGTGGAATTAAATATAAACAGTTACATTCTTTGTCGCTTCATTTTCTATCGGCCTTGGCCCTATTCCATTTTTAATTATCCCGGAATTGGCACCAACACATAGTATCAGCGCAACCGCATCTGCTTCAATGGGTCTAAACTGGTTTTGTAACTTTGTGGTGTGTTTCGTATTCCCGGTGTTCGCAGAAGCATTGCAAGATTGGACTTTTCTTGTTCTTGCAATAATTACGGGTGTTGGATTTGCATTGACATTTATCTTTGTACCAGAGGTAAGGAAATTATTTGAATTCCTAGCAAAATAGATTTTTATAAACTTTTTATTTTTAGACTAAGGGTCGTAGTATCGAAGCAATACATCGAGAAATTCGAGGAAGTAAAGTAGTCTTGGATAATGGCAGTGACGTTTCGGCTACCGTCTGAGTGAGGAACTTATCACTTTAGATGTTATCAAATTAAATTTAATAAATTAGTAAAGGCGGTATAATATACGTACATAATTATAATAGTCACATGACAAAAAGTAATCAATATACAATTATCAGATACAACCAAAAGGAACAAGTGCAAAATGTTATAAACGAATGATTCACACTTGGGAACAGACAGAGTAAGAATTTTATCACTTCTAGATCAACAATCTGTAATCAAACAAAGAGATGTATATATAGCAAAATTAGTTAATCTTATATATAGCACCATAATCTTCGAACTCGAAGACCTAATTTAAAGTATTAAAGTAAAATCATGCTACATTCCAAGATTTCCAATCAAATATAACTGACAAAGAATTACAATTATAGCATTTAGTAACAAACTAATCAGGTTAAAGCAATAATTAAAAACTTCACTTTTCATAATTCTAAATTAAAATAGAAACTACCAAATACAAAATTATGCAAATTATGTTTCTCATGTGATCATATCACATGCAAATGCACTTACAAAAATTAAAAAGCAATTCAATATAAACAACTCAACAAACTATATCAAAATAGAAAAAAAGCCAATTATTACATCACCCACGCTTTCATATAAAGACATCCTCTTAAAAACAATCAAAAAACTCAGTCAATCACAAACACTCTTCAAAATCAAAAAATTACACTATCTCTAAATAAAATTAATGTTGTCAAAACAACACATAACTCAAAATGAAGCAAATTACATTACAAACACAGATACAGAAGATTCTCAACACAACAATAAATACTTCATCTCAAAACAGAAGCTAATCAATAAAATTAACAAACTCAAAGAAGATACACTAATTCTCGATCAAGAACTACAAAAACTCAACAACAAAATAAATAAAATCAATACTAAACTTGATATTATTATCTCTAAAACTGCAAACAATCAATAGTACATATACTAACAATTTCTATTTTCTTTCAAGAATTCATATCACTATTATTCAAAGAGCCTATTTTTCTAGAACCAAATTCACATATACTATATACTTAATTAAAAAAAGACAAATTAATATATAATCTTTAACAAACTAATAATGATTTCAAAGATTAAATTAATAAATTAATCAAATAACAATAAAAAATAGTTAATAGAATTAATCAAATAGAAATATCCATTAATGATATAAAACAATAATTCCAGCTCAACCATTCTATATATTTAAATAGATAACAATAACAGAAATTTAAGTTCTTATACTTTTCAATTCACTTCTTCTATTACAAACAATTTCCAAAAAATAAATATCTCCTCCAATAATTATCAAGCTCTTTCTAATAATTCAAAAACTATATCCATATATAATTATAACTCAGTACTTTGTATCAGCACACTCAATATCTGAAAATTATGCTTATTAAAAAAATCTCAAGATATATTAAAGTACTTTCATGAAATACACACTAATATTTTAGCAATAACAAAAACCAAACTTACCAATAATATTATAAAATATACTTTTAAAAACATCCAAACAATTCATCTATGAACTTACAATAACATTCATATATTTCTAATTTTTTTATTACAATAAGAAAAATGTATTCTTATTAAATATAATGAATACTATAAATGCTCAACAAAATATTTTAGTAATTTATCTAATAATTCCTGATTTATTATTTTATATTTTTGTTCTGAAAATTAATTGTTGCTTGAAAATTTGGTTTTTTGTAGTGTTCAGTTTGAGATTTCTAGTTGATATATTTATTAGTCATTTTTTAATATTATATTTGAATTTGCTAAAAAAAATCATTTAACTTTATATAAATACAAATAGAAAAAGATTGGTCTAATGATATTTTTTAGTAAATCATTAAGAGAAATTCCTATTTCTAGTGATTTTATTGAGATTTATCCTAAATTCAATGAATTATTAGAAAATTACTTAGTATTTGAAATTTCTTTAAAAATTCACCAAAAAAATCTTTTTTTTAACAGTATATGTATTGATTGATATTACAAAAAAATGATTAAGTGCATTTTTTATTGAATTTCTAAATAGATTCATTTCTAGTTTTATAGCTAAAAGATATTTTTTTAAAGAATGAATATAGTCTTCTCTTGTGCAATAATTTCTGACTATTTATTAAATCTTCTTTATAAAAAGCATATATATTCATTATATAATAACATATTTATATGAATTATGAGTGAATATTAGCCAAAAAATTCTTTTGATACAGTGGTCATTATAAGTATTCAGAATTTAGTTTTTTAGGTATAACTTTACAAAAATTTATTCAAAATAAATGAAATTCCATATATATAAAATATATAATATGGAAAACAAGTTTATCTAATATCACAAATACACTTAAATTAGTAAAAGTTTATGCTAAAAATTGTGAATTGGAATATTTAAAAATTAAAAAGAATAAAAAAATATTTTCACTAATCAATTTTGCAAATATTTTTAAGAAACATATTTCCATATCTTAAAAAATATATCTATCATTTTTCAATTGAATTTACTTCATCATTATTTTATAATAATCAGTATAATTTTGCTAAATTTCTTAATAAATCATAGGAAAAATAAAAAATTGAATTTTTACTATGATTTATTAAGAAATTTAGCAAAATTATACCTTTTTTTAATTGATCATTATGAAATAATGATGAAGTAAATTCAATTGAAAAATAATAGATATATTTTTTTATTCTTTTTAATTTTTAAATATTCCAATTCACAATTTTTAGCATAAATTTACGTAAACTTTTATTAATTTAAGTGTATTTGTGATATTAGATAAACTTGTTTTCCATATCATATATTTTATACAGAGGCCTCCCAGAATATTGTGGACACTTTTTAAAATACAATAACACAAAAACTAATAAAAAAGCAAGATTTATGATTCTAAGCTAATAGAATCATTGAA
>CAJVPL010000824.1:0-19380 GCA_910591945.1 Ambispora gerdemannii | reverse complement strand
AGTGAGATAATTATACGATTGGATAAAAATAATGATAATCAGGTGATAAATTATAAAAATTAAGAAAAAGGGAATTTTGCATAATCAAAGAAAGATTATCGAATTAGAGAAATTTATGTTACTATGGTAACAACATGTATTGTAATAGTTATACATATTTTATTGACAATAATCATATTTATTACAATTATGAGTATTTGAAGTATTAAATGTTATCTTTATTAATAATTATAACAATGTTTTATTTAAAAAATAATGATTTATTTATATATAAAAGTCATTCACTTCCATATTGATTTATACAAATACAATATATATTAAATAATAAAGAGTAATATATATGAACAATTAGATATATATATATATAATACATAAAAAAAAGTAAATAATTGTGTGATCTTTTGAACTAAGACTAATTTATTCCTATAAAAAATATTTTAAAAGTAGTCTAAATATTTGTATAAAATTAATTTTTCTAGAACTTTACATTGACAAAATTACAAACATATTATTCATAAATTAAAAATATAAAATTTATATATTAGAACCAGTCTGAACTGGTTCCAAAAATTGAAAACTGAGAACTGTAAGATTGATTTCAAGACTGATTCATGAACTGATTTTTGTAGAACTAATCCAACTCTAAATATAACTGATATTTTCAAAATTAAATTCAAACTGTTTAGAAATAATTTATTTTGTAATCAATTCTATAATTTTATTGTAAAATATTTTTAAAATTTAAAAATTTTTTAAAATTGCTTATTTTAACTTATAAATAACTATAATTTTTTTATAATTATTAAAAAAGTGAAAATAACTATTATATAATATAAAAGTAAAGCTAATATTAAACAAACTTTTTTAAAATATTATAATTTTTGGTAAAAATATATTAGATATAATTAGAATGTAGGCTTTGGTAATTTTCACAAGCTATTCTCTCTAATATTTTGAAGAAAAGCTTAACCTCACTTGGTAGCTCTCATCTCTTTAACTTTGGTTTAACATGTTGATGCATAAATGTAGATGCACTTCATAATCTCTTCAAAAATTATCCAGCTGTTTTTGATCATGGTGATTTATCAGATTCATCACAGTTAGTTTGGTTGATTCTTCAATAGAAAGAGTTAATTGATAAAGACATTTACTTAAAATAATCAAATCATATGGTTAGATAATTGTAATTAGTTCTAACAACGGAATCAAATATTTCTAACAAACATACAGTTAATTTGTGAAAAGTGTTGATTTAGAGAAACAAGTTTTTTATTTTCAAATCAGAATGGTAAATCATTGTCAATTTTTAGAGTTATCGATTCCTGTCACAAGATGTTACTTTATTCTTCAGTTTCGTATTGATAATACTTAACGCAACTCTAATGATATGATATCATTGTCAGATATTCTAATTATTTTTCAGCTCCGTATTAATAATACTCAACGCAACTCTAATGATATCATTGTCAGACATTCTAATACAAACTGACTTTTCTTAGCATAATTTATGTTATGAGAAATTGCATCTATGATTCTCTATGGATAACAAAAATTCTTTCCTTTTTTTGGTGAAACATTTGTCTAAAGTGTAAAAAACGGATACATGTAATATCGATATGATAATTCTTTTTTTGTGAAATGTATAAAAAATGGATATTACCAAAAATACTTTGCTTTTTTGGTGAAATATTTTGTGGCATAATAAAAATAATTTTTTTCTTTTCGAGATTTCACAAAAAATGAAATATAGCAATAATCCTTTCCTTTTCAAGGTTTCACAAAAATTCCTTTTCTTTTAAGATTTCACAAAAAATGATTATTGCATTGAATAATACGTACATGTAACAATAAAAACAATTGAAACAGCGTTTGAAGCATAAAAAAGGGCATTAATACTTCAGATTTTTATGAAAAGTGAGTAAGCTCTTTTTAATTAGACTATGATGCATAACATCTAAAGTTATCAAACATTTGTATTTTAAAAATGTATAAACTTCTTTACTAAGAAGTAAATATAAATTTTAATTTATGAATATGATAGAATAGGCTCTTTCTGAGCATATTCACGGATTAAATTTTGTATTTACTTCTTAGTAAAGAAGTTTATACATTTTATAAATACAAATGTTTGATGACTTTAGATGTTATGCACCATAGATGAAGCAATAACTCTTTCAATGTTGAGTCAAGATTTATTTACAGATTGTGATGGGTGATTGTTAGACTAAATAACTAACTTCTTTGTAAATTTGAAAAAGTATTGGTAAGTTTACCTTCATTTGGAACAAACAAACTGACACTTGACATTCTAAACATTCGATATGAAATTAATTGATATGAGATGTCAATATGATTTATATTTAGAAATAAAAAAATACTGCATTTGAGTGGATTGTTTGTTTTTTGTTCATATTCGTAGGAATACATTTTTTTAATTACATCTCCTTATCGAGTTTATCTAAATTTCTGCTTTCTAGTTTGAGACGCACTTTAATTTCTTCATTTATCTTAGGATCTTCTAAAGGATTGTAATACTGAAAATGCAAAGTATGCAACTATGTCGTCTCTTCATATTCGATAGAGTAGATAAAGTCAAAGTTCCCGCACAGTTGGTCTGTTTTCTGGAAAAGGATCCCAACATCTTACTATAATAAACTTGGATAATTTAGAAACATTATTTGGTATCGTAGGTCGTAGTCTACTATAGATGTCGCAAACAAGGTGTATATCATGACTTCGTTCACCTTTGACAACCTACTACAATAAATTGTCCATCCCTGTAATAACTCTTCTGAAGATTCAGCTAATTCATGAATAACGAATAATTCTTTTTTTTACTAAACCAAAACAAATTTAAGAAGGGTCAAATAATTGATATGCTTTAAATAAAGAAGATGTAGGAAGATAAGAAGTAAATTTTTGAATGCAATTTCAAATACATATACCTCACGAAACACGTACGTATTAAACGGATCACTATTATAAATGTATTAAAAAAAGATTATGATTACACAATAAAAGTTATAAGCGCCTTCTTTTTTATGCGTTCTATTCATGATACTCTTCTTTTATCTCATCATTTAATGCATATTGTGTTTACTCTTCTTTTTATTTAATGCATGTTATCATTTTTCATGTATAAATCGATACAAACTTTCGCACATAAATTCAAAGCTGGCATCTAAAACTTCGAATTCTCATGATTATAGTGAATGTTGGGGGATTACTACTGCAAAGCGTGTTCAGTTAACAATATTCATGATTGTCGTAATAACTGTGGCGATTGTAAATACTTAAGTATTGTGATGAGTGTTCAATTCACAATATTCATGATTTTATGTACGAGTATTCAAATTTTAGATACCATCTTTTGAATTCACTTAGTAATTATGTGTTATGTTTTACAGTCGACCCTCTATAACGAACCCATTTATAACGAACTCTGGATATAACGAACCTTAAAATTTTATATTAGTTCGTTATACGTAAAAAGAATAGTGGGCTCTATAGAAAACATAGTGATTTTATATAACGAACTTTTTTTACATACTAACAGAACTATGAGTTCGTTATAGCTGTATTAATTTATATTGATATTGATATTGATATCGATATCAATATCGATATGTGTAAATCGATTTATCGTTATGTGATACGTAACACTATGCATAAAAATGACACAGAAGCACACAACATTGATATCCATGTACATGTATCATTCAGATTGAGTCCTACGTTAATAAGTATTGTATGATCGAGCAAAGAAGTATCAGTATCGGTATGGTATATATTCATAGAAAGGTTATTTATCTTGACTTCATTTGTATGTTTATGTGTGTCAAAAGACCCTATGAAAAAAGAATGGCTGATATTTGCCTGGCATTTGTCAATTAGCATAGAAATATATTTACAAAAGTGAAGTGCCATCATTTTAATGCAAGGCAAATAAACGTATATTTGTCCAAAATTTGTTTATGCAAACTGATGGCATTTTTGTATAAATATAAGATAACTCGGAAAATTTCACGATATATAGACAAATAACATAAATATCGGTCATTCTTTTACTCGTGAGTCATGTCTTCATAGAATAGAACGATTTCAGTGACGATATGCATGAAAAATGAGACAGAACTATTTGTGTGTAAATAACAAAAAACTCGTAATAAAACGATTTGCTCAAATAACTATACAAATGATGCTCTACGATTTCATTAGTTTGCGAAATTAAAATCCTAGCAACGCTCTGTACTTTAGATTCCTAATGGTGTAAACACGATGCATATGTACTTAAATGTTATGGTCGGCATAACCAGAAATTTCCGAATCATATCCAACTTGAAGTTATATACAAGTAGTTAACGAATTTTCCCAATAAATTGGTCTGATTGAATAATGCTTATCTTTGTGAGATTCCTGAATATTACTTTTCGTATTTCTACTGGCAACAATAAACAGGTTCACATTTTTTTTAGTATAACAATTTATTGTATAATCTTTGGCTCTCCTAATATCGATATAGAACTACACAATTTCAGAATTGTTAACATCGGCAACGAAAATCTTCACTATAAATGCGAGCATCCTTAATTTCAAGGCCCGACCATGCATATTGATTTCCCCACCTATCTCTGCATTTTTAGAATACCAATAAAACGTATAGTTATAATTTTTCTCTTTACACAAATTCCATGCAAAATGTAATATCTGCGACTGGTTTTCGTATTGCAACTGCCACTTTGTGCTAGTAAAAGCTTTCTCATAATTTAATATATATTGTAGAAATATCCGACCAAGTGGATCATAAGTTCTGCAGCTTATAATTGCTTCCAAGTGTTTCGTAAATTTAGAGATATCATAACATACAGGCATAATTATTGTGATTTATTTAAGTTGCTTAAAGTTTGTATTTCTGTGAATTCTCTTTTGAGTAAACCAGTTTCAAATTCACTATATTATTGTCTTTAAAAAATCTGAAACAGAAGCTGAGATTATTTACGTTTTGAATCAAAAATGAATAATACATTAAATGTTACGAGCATTAGTGTAAACTGGATTTAGTTGCATTAAATGATAATATTATTAAATGCATTACGTTATCTTGGTAATGTTTCAAATTGAACCCATTAATGATAATTGTTTTCTGAAAAGTTTTGTGAAGTAATAAACATTTCTAGAAAAGCACTCCAAAGTAAACCTTAATTTAATACTTACTTTTATAAAAAAAATATATCAATAAAAAACAGTATCTCAAGAATGCTTAACCTTAATAAGCATCAAAATAGTTTTTGATTAACAATTCTATAAGATAATTTAATAAAAAACTTCACAAATATAATCATCTACTTGCACGAATGCCAAATTTTTCGCCTCCAGAAATAACTTCAAGGCACGATGAACATCAGCATTCGTTCCCATACCCCACAAAAACATTCTTGCCAACTCACACTTGCTTAATCCATCATGCATCTCTGCACTTTTAGAGTACCAATAAAGCGCATGTCTACGATTTCTCTTTACATGAAATCCACAATAATAACAGTATCCGATATTGCATTTAGCTTGGTTACAACCGTTATCCGCTGATTTTTGATACCAATAGAAAGCTTTTTCATAATTGAGTTTTGTGCCATACCCATGCATAAAGAAATACCCGACTATATTTTGACCGAATGCGTCATTATGTTCAGCAGCTCGTAGATACCATTTGAATGCTTTATCTAGGTTACTTGGTGTTCCGAATGCTTTATCATAAAAGAATCCTAGTAGACATGCGTAATCGTGATCATTGCGAGCGATTTGTTTTAGGTGCTCGAATATTTGAATTTCGGTGAATCGTTCGTGTTGAGAGAACCAGTTTTGAACACATTCTTGCAGGTGTTCATCTTTCTCGCCAGGATTTGTGACCGAAGAGAATTGTTGTAAAAGATTTTTGAGGAGGTTTGATAAATTTTGAGTTTCTTCTTCATTTTCCATGTTTTGACTTTAAAAATTAAAACGTTATTGATACATGTAAATGATTTTTATGTATGAGAAGTCATTTTATCCAATTCGGAATTTGTAATCAACAACTACGAACATGATTTATTGTTGCATGTACATGTACTTACTGTAGCACATGCATATCTTATCGTTATATCTATGCGATCTACGCAAATACCGTACGTACCTATTTTCACAACCAATTACATGTATTTAATTCTTTTAATTTTTAAACAGACGATGCCTAAAAGACCGGAACTTACTGATTTTGAACACGGGGAAATTGTTAGTCTATGGAAAGGCAATTTTACACAATAAAATATAATGAGCAAGTTTTGGCTATGCGGCACCACATTCTGGTAGACATAAATAAGAAATTACTGAAAACTTTAATGCTACATGGATATTTCAGTATTCACTAGAACAATACAAAGAATCTTTCATAAAGAAGATTATAAAACAACCTTTAGTTACTTTATAAATAAGAAAACCATTTTACAAAATGGAAAAATTATTATTTGAAATAATGAATCAAGATTTGAACTTTTCAATAGTGACTCTAGAAATTTAATGTATAGAAAAATCAAAGATTTCTTAAAAATAACAACGTTTTTGCAATGTTAAATTAAGTTTTTTACTCTTAGTTGAAGGAATACTTAATTCTTGAAATGAATTGGTGTAGAGGATCACGTCTTTCAAGATGATATACATTTTTTCTGTTTTAGAACCAACTACATGTACAATTTGGCATAATGATAATACAAAGAAAGAATGCTTTAGTTGATCACTCAAATTTTAGATATTATTTTCTTAGAAAAAATTCAGAAACATAAATCAAGACCAAAACAAAAATGAATATTTGCATTATTAAAAGAAGGATTACATGAAGTCGTACTATACACTCAGCATGGAAAGTAATGGTGGACGAATTTTTTCAAAAATAAAAAAATTTAAATAATAAAACACAAAAAAAAATTATTTCTGATGAAATGTGATTAAATAGGGTAACATGCCCACATAAATATTAATATCGAGTATTTCCTTCTTCCTTGTCAATACAGGCTTGAACACAGTACAGCATATTGCTGATATAGCTAAAGATCAGCTGCTTGAGAAGATTTATCCACTCATTCTCCACCTAACACGATAAAATTTTCCAGTGACACTGATTTTTTTTGAGTGACAATTTTTTTACCTATTAGACTGTAAGTATAACAGAATTCTTTAACTATAATTTAATAAGAGGATTCAATTGGTTAATTTATATCATTGTATTATTAGTATTGATTGAATGCTATTTTTTATTATCAATAATTTTCTTGATTTAAGTCTTGGATTATTGATTTTTTTATTTTTGAAAGTTAATATTCGTCGAAAGACAATTGATAATTTTGTGGAATTTTAAATTATCAAATTCATTTTTATCTTTGATTTTCATGATAGAAGTCGATTGTTACTATCGACTCTTACCTTTTCTATCAAATCAAGATAGTTGCATAGTTTAATTTTTCGAAGATAATAAATGATAAGTGGAAATTTAGATTATCAGTTAAATATTTTGATATCTTGATAGAAATTGTCTTGCATCAATTATTGATTTTTAGCTTTCAGAAAATATGATGCACTTTCTTTTTACTGGAAGCATGATTAGATCATTTTTTTTAACTGTTCTATTATTTTTCCTATTAATACATATACAATTAAATTTCTAGCTTGAGACCATATGTATCATAAAATTTGTTATAGCAGTAACGGGTCCAAATGCCTATATTGACTTTTATTTCTACAAGATGGTGTCGATGAACCATTCAATCCTTGCTGGAACATTTGCAACATTTTAATGAACATCAAGTTAACGAACCTGACGATAATATTACTCGATGAAAATGATTAGTGAAATGTAAGATATTTATGTTGACGGAATTTCAGAAATTCTAATTACAATGAATGGAGTTTTATTGATAATAATAATAATAATAATAATAACATTAATAAGCGTTGTAAACGATTGTATCATTAAACGTTTTTACTAAAAAAAAGTTTACATACTTAAAAAAAGCTTATACAGCATTGAATTACTAAAATTGATTTGGTGGTGGACATGTAATACGTGTTTATCACAGTGTTAAAGGTTGATTTTTTAGCGTTAGAATCAGGGTTATGATTAGAGTGGAGAGTTAGAGTATATGTAAAATTACCTCCCTGACGTTTTTAATTAGTGCTCCAAGATAGATTAAAACATACATTTTCCATACTTTACGTTCGTGCTTCGAATTTGTTTTTCCGGGTTGATCAAAAATGTACGCATTCTTATTGGCTTGTTTCTCGAACAGATCACCGGACCACCATGCTTTAACCAATACCTAACGTTAAGGTTAAGGACAGCGACATTTGTTGGCTAATATTTTAGGGGTGGGGTAGAGCTTGATCTTAAGTAGTATAAAATTAAGCATTTTGATTGGGTAAAAGATCTTACCTGGAGGTGGGGAGGAGGCCACATAGGAAGACATTCATGTGATTGGCTAATTTATGTCGATCCAAGCATGATTATTGACCAATCAAATCAATCAAAGAAATTAGCGAAACTTTACCGTTGCTCTTTGTCGTTACTCTTTATTGTTATTTATATTTTAAATAGTAAATACTATTCTATTTTTCAGTCATCACTATCTTTACTAGACACATTACAACCCTTGACCTATATTATAATTAACAACACCACTTGTATTTATTCGCATTTATACACATTACCCAACGAGCTTAACTTTTATTTAGATTTAAAATTATAAATAAATGATATATGTATATAAAGCTTTTCTTTAAAATTAACTTACATTAACATCTTGCTTGTCTTTTTTCGTTGACTGTTTTCAGCACATATATAGAGTTGGTAATAGTAATAAATAATTAAGTTTTTGCCTTCTAAGTAAAGTATGTCAGGTTTTGGATTCTTTGAAGATTCTTTTGCATAGTAATTATTAACATTCGTTAAAGCTAGAAATGGTTTTTACGGTGATTTTTTCTTAGTGAAACGTGACGTTCTCAAAAAGTACTTTTTATTTATAAGGTATCCGGAGAATTCCGACAATTGATTTACATCAGCCAATCATATGAACCTTGACGTCTAGTGATCCAATTTGAGCGAAAATACCACCATTTGATTTGCCTAGATTTGGCAAATCAAATAGTAGCGGTAGTTATTTCGCTCAAATTGGATGACTAGATGTCGAAATATTATTATGTTTGAGCAATGACAGTTTACCATTATGAGCATACAATACCCCGATATAGAAGCTATACCAATCTATAAAAAGTACATGTATCAATGATCAGCATTTGGAATGTTCTTTGTGCTCAGAAAATTTTGGTACATGTACATTACACATGATCTACGGAAAGTTATGGGGTAGGTTATTTCTGACGAGCACTGTATAACTTAACATATAGTAGCTCCATAGGATCAACAATAAATACCTTTATATACTTTTGAGTAAGGATGATGTTTTGTTTGGTTCACTATCATTAGTTATAAGATCAAAATATTCAAAAATGGTTTGGTTTCAAACTGGTTTCATGAATTCGACCAATAGAATTACAGTTATACAAATTTTAACCAATAAAATGACAGCAACAAAGAAAAATTTTTTCATAAATTTGAGACCATTGTACATGTATTTTTTGAATCAAACCATTAACATCCCTATTCTGAGTGGCTAATGGAGCAAAATTCGGAGTATTGCACTGGAGTCATTAACCCAGTTTGGGTTTGGTTCATTATTAACCCATTGCAAACCATAGTGCAGCTTATAGCTTAAATGAAGTTCGAGAACCTTTGAAGGCTTTATATTATGCTGAAGGGCACGCATATTTGAAGTATATTTGCATGTTTTTTGACTGACTTTGATATTGCTTTAATATTACTTCAATATGTTAATGACTCATAATTTTTTTTAATTATATCAAATACATTATTGTGATTTAAATAGTTTTTTTATACAAAAATTCCAGTAAAATTTATAATTCAGAAATGTCTATTTTACAATTGCATACATGAAAAAGCTTGGACAGTGATTCGTCTAAAATAATTCGCGGATTAACGTTAAATGATTTCCTATTAGCGTTAGCGTAGATCTTTCATAGCATGCCTTTAAATCTGTGTCTACCCGTAGTAACTGTTTGTTGATTAGTGCTTCAAGTTAGATTTAGGCATCATTTCGATTTTTTTTGTCGGTTCAGACATGATATCATTGATTTTATTTGGAGTTTTAAAGCTATTTACAGAAAACTTAGAATACATAGAAGAAATCTATATAATATTTTGGTAGGCGATTACATTCATATACAAATGATATATATTTATGGTTATATTATATTATCTATATAATAGTTTGAAACCAACTCTGTCAATGACTCAATTTTCTTCTCTAATTTAGAAACGCGATTTTCTAATACGCCGATTTTCTCTTTACAGCATTTATTATATTCAGCTGAAGACAAAGTATTGTCACTTACTATTGAAGATTCTACGTTATTATTAGCAATAACAGCAGTAGTATTACTGTTGCTATTACTATTATCGAGGTTCGGAACAGAAGGGAAATCGGATTGAATGGATAGAATTGAAGAAAATAAAGCTTGAGAGGTCAATAGTTCCGGTGTTAGATTATCAATGAGTTGAGTGTCTAAGTTGAAGTCTAAGGAAAAATAATTGTCAGCTTTTATTATTGGAGAATCAGTGTTGAATATATTTGTGATATTTTGAAAATCAGTATCGAGTATGTTTGTAACATTTGGAGTAGTGGATGCAGAGATGTTTTCATGTGAATCTGATTGTTTTTCTTTTGTCACAGGTTGTTTTGAAGATGATGGTAATAAAGATATTTCGTTGTCATCAAAAAGGTCAAAATTAGAGTCACTCAAGTTACTCAAATTCGAAAACACAAATTCTATTGTGCCTATGTCATTTTTCGTATTGGAAGAAGAATTATCATCTTTCGTATTGGAAGGATTATGATCGTCATTAAATGAAGACTTATTTTGATATTCACTTGTAATGAAAAATGGTTTACGTTCCTGGCAAATTTTTATATATAAATCTTTGGCTTCTTTTGCAATGCGTTGATATTCTCGTCGTACGTGTTCTTCTTCGTTGAGCCATGATTGTTTGGCCAACGCCGAAAGTTGTGGTTGTGTTATCACTGGATGTCTGATTAAGTGAAGTTCTTTACAAAAAGCCATGCGATAAGCGATAAACGCGTTGGGAATTCGTGATGCTTGTTCGTTGGTCTTTAGTTTTGCTATGGCTTTCTCAATAAGGTTCATTGGTGTGATTTCTGGAGGGAAACGAACTGTAACTTCTGGCATTGTGTATCCTTTCTTACTTGGTGCGATTGATCTCATTTTGAAATTTAATAGAATTTTTGTTTGATATTATTTTGATGGCGTTTTTGAATGCAGAGTGCTCGCTAAGCATTGTGATTTTATATTCATTTATGCATATTCTATGGTTATACACAATTGAAAATTTTAATACATTGTATGTGCAAAATTTATATTTATATTTTTCGGTCTGGTTTTCCGAAAATATGCATTACTTTTTTCACCTAATTTGCATGCATTTGCACTGTAAATGCGGTTAAACCGCTCCAATTAAAGCATTCTCAGTGCGCGAAAGCGAGATTACAAGGTGATATTGTCCTCTTGCATGCGATAGTTACTGTCACCATAAACGTACACAAACAGTGCGATGACAAAGATGTTTGATGTTCTCTGTGGAAGCTCTTAAAAAATCTAATTTCGTTTGAACGTTCAATCTACACATATTCTTTCAAAGTTTCAAACAGGGGAATGTGATAATTCAACACTTTCAAAAGCATAAACTAATTACCCTTTGAGAAACTAAATTACCATGTGAATTGTATGAACGTAACGCAGTTTAGATGAATGGTCTTTTATGTCTTAAAAAGTAAGGATTCTAATTTTAGATTTTTTAGATTATCCGAGAAATTTTTAAGGGTATTAAAGTATCTGATTATGCATTCTACAAGTTTTTCTTGGCCCTTAAATTTTTCTTGGTCCTTAAATCCGGTATTGGCAATTGGACCAGTTAGACATAGATCCAATTCCAATTCAAAACAATTGGAAATATAAAGTTGCCAACAATGCTTAAATCTAGAAAATCCAGTGCTGGAAAATTAGAAATCTATAATGAAACAATCAAAAAATGGGTCAAGTTTTTTTTTAAATGTACAGTACATAAAAATTATGTACAGTACATAAAAATTATGTACATTCCCTATTATGCGTGTGTTTAGTCTAACCTTCAGAGTTCTTTAAATATGACAATAGATAGTCTCTTTTTGCTTATAAAATTCAACAGCACTTTTTCATGAAACAATTAAAGTAACCATCATACGCCTACGATATCAGATATAGCCGTTTTTCCGCGAAAATTCAATTACTCTGAAATCGTAAATAAAGAATATAAGCTTAGGAGAGGGAATTCAAAAAAATTTGAATTCAAAATTTTTTGGGTAATTCGATTCTGTGTCCTAAAAAATTGTGTATGTATCTGGAATTTTCTCATTACCGTTTTGTACATATGCATCTAAGCCAATTCGGAAAAAGAAAACCGACCGATCATAGAGATCGATATACATAGCACATAAGTTTGGTCGCAATTTCGGATACATGTAAATGAGGATGACAGTCGACTATTTATAACAAGGACAAGACAATTATTACCTTTCCATTACGTTGCATTATCCTTAGTAACAACTATCCTATTGTTGCTTTGAAAATAAGACTTTTCTTCTCCACTAGTCCAATTTTTATAGTTAATTGGTCGGAACTGTTTTAGTCAAATAAGATCCTGATCATGACGATCATCACTATAATTTACGTGGTACAAATAAACCATGTGTGTGTTTAACATCGGGCACATGTTAACTTTTGCTTCTTCCTCCGACAAAACTAGTTTGTTAGAAAAATTGCTAAACTCTTTGTCCTTTTCCAGAGTAGCAAAAGCATTATTTAACTGTTGTAAACTAGAACGGTAAGTGTCATATCCACCATCAAGTAAAAACCTATTTAAGAAACATAAATTAGTACGTCATGTATTTTATATACGTGTACAGTACATACGTAATTTGCCAAGATCAGCTTGTCTAATTTTAGCCAAAATTAAAAGATCGAGTTTTAGTTATAATAATAAATAATAAATGTATCATAATACGTATCGATAAATATAAATTACTCTGCATAGTTGTTTGGATAGAGTAGTTTGCGGATGTCACAGTAACCGGTGTTATATTAACGGGGTGGACTGTAATGGTATTCTAAGTGCTTTTTGCTTCTTGCTTCTCAAATATACTAAATCCACAAATTTTGTTGATACTTGTTGAAATTCATTGATTCAAATGCAAGAATATAGAAATATCAGTTCAGTTATAAAGCTAAATTTTGATTGGTTCGATGGTACTTGATTTGAAAAATGCTATATCAATCATTAAAGATTAAATCGATTTTTGGCTGAAAAATAATCGTTTAGAATTGACAAATGTATGATTATTAAAGAGTTTGATTGGTTAGTCGAATTGCTTGTCAAGCATCATAAACACTGCATTCGTACATTTAGAAATATTTATAATAACTGATTTGAACGATAAGACTTTTTGAATGAATTATTGCTCTCAATAATTTATATGATTATTTACTGTTATGTTTATATGCAACAAAGGCGCGCAGATAATCATATAATTTATATGCAAACAACAATAAAGACGCGCATCTAACATCGATTCAGATGAATATTGTAAAAAAAGTCCATACATACGTTTCGCATAATACCGAACTATGGTTCCCAGGTCGATGATGACTGAACTTAAGAGATATCGTAAAACACCCATAAAATGGCATAGTATTGCCCAGTCTCGCAAAGCTTTTTCACATGCATATTCTCTATACTCATTTACTTTTTCGCATCACGTCTCTCTATACTCATTTACTTTTTCGCATCACGTCTCCCGTTATAACTTTTTTCCAATGCATTATGTAACTACATAAAAATATATTATATGATAACGGTCCTTCAGTCTTTTCTAAAAAGCTCTAGACCCGTTCCAGACCGTGTTCACACATATCAGCTTTTTTAAATATGAATTCAAATTTAAAACTTGTGTAAAGAAATGAAACTGATGCACACAGTCAACCCGTTAAACCGAAGCACTAATTAAAATTTAATAAATGAATTTAGTTCCAATATTTATAGTAAACCTGTCTGATAAATCAAAGTTGGTTCAGGAACAGTTATAATAAACCCGCCTGACTTTAAACTGAATTTACTAAATAAAATTTTCTGCCACTTCTGTTTAACTATGTATTCTTCCTATATGTAACCTCCATAATGTACGCCATATGTCCTCTCTCTTGTTCAGTCACAAGCTTATAAGAACTTTAAATATATACTCTCTATAAATGCAATTTCTCTCTAAATGCATCACATCTCTGATTAGTCATATGATCTCGGCGAATTACGTTTAGAAGAGTTGACTTTATTTATTATTTTGAAATATCGATCACTCTTTTATAACTGCCGCAAGGAAATATCTTTCTCGAAATGATCAATTACAGGAGGCGATCAAAATTATGACACCTAAATTAGATCTTTTGTGTTCCATTTTTAAAGAGAAAATAAATACAGATAGATCGTTTTAGTTTTTTATAATACGTTATAGATATCGTTGGTTTGAAAATTCGTTTTTTCCTTTAAAAAATGAAACCAATCTATCCAAAAAAAACGCGGTGCCATTATTTATGATCACAATTGTGGTTAGTCTTATCTAGCGTAAAGTTCTGATTTAAATCCTCTGGACTGAGATGAAAACCATGGTACGTCGACGAACTCCATCTCCATCAAGTTTTTCGAAACTTGAACGTTATGTTAAAAATGATTTACCACCTGAATATTATAAAAAATTAATTGAAAATATGTCTAATCGAATCCAGGTTGTTATTCTCGCTAATGGTGGTCAAAGTGTCCGCATAATTTTGATTACCCTCTGTTTGTATTAAAAAATTCTTTTATTAATTAACACCCTGTTTGTTATGGTGCTTAATTTTGGTTTGCTTTTTTAAATTTTTGTTTGAGCTTCACGAATTTTAATTTGTTTACACAAATAATGTCGCAAGTTACTAAATGTAAAAAAAAATATCAAACATAAAACAATCAAACGTAATCGTATTTCATATTCTATTAAGCATAAAAAAAACAATTTGTTGCTTATGCTAATATGAACGAAATAAAGCGACAAGTCATTTCAAACTTGGTTTGACGTTGATTAAATTGGATAAATAACAGGTTCGAAAAGTTTTTATCCCAAAACTAATTTATCTGGTGATGCTTATATTTGGGTAATATGCAAATGGTGGTGCTTAATTTCGGAACATTACGGTATATTCCAGATTATTGCAACTAAATATCTTGATATTTAGAAATTATTATTCCTAGAATAATGAAAAAAATTGATATAATGACGTAAGGAAAATTTGAAACTAATAACTTGCTGTCTATTTTACAGTAATCGACAAAAGTACTGTATAATGATAACGATAAGGACACCTGGCGATCAACTATAAAAAGTCGATTTTCATTAACGTTAATACAACGGCTCTTTGTGTAAACTTGTTCACCGTATTGAAATATATAACATAGCATAGTAGAATTTTTGGACAGTTTGGACACAAATGATTATTTAAATTTCGTGAACTTTGGACGTAAAATGTCAAGTTTTAATACGATAAATGCTAATAATAAAAAATGTTCACGAGATATTGTGTAATTTTGATGATTTTCCGAATTTAGATACATGTACATGCATGCAATTCAATAACGATAATAAGATTTAGTATTTTTTTATAAATGTATAAATTTAGTATATTTTAAGATTTGGTATCTTCGTATGCTTCAATTAATCATTTTTCGTCTGTATAATCAATTCAGCAAAATTTACGTTTTGCACAATATCTCGTGAGTCAATTACGTAACCATATTTGCTGAAATTCTGAGATTAATAAAACCTAACAAGCGAGAAGAATTGTACGTTATAATTCTGAATTTTTATTAATGTCCTTAAGGAATGTGTATACAACTTTTTGATTACATTGTGAAGTATTATTCTAGAATTTAACACATAATGCATACTATTTTTTAAGAGAATTTAAGAGAGAACTTAAAAATAATTAAGGATCGAAAACAAAATTGAAAACAAAAGCGAGATAAAAATAGAAATTAAAATATAACACCGCATAGAAAATAAAATAGACTAACGGAATCGGGCAGGCGAGCTTTACCAAAATTGTGAGATTAACGAAATTATCTCCAACCCGTAACAGTACGTAGTTTATACGTATACGGAATATATCTATACGTATATTGGATATTTTAAGATGATACAAATATAAATCATTTATTCATAGTAATTTATTATAAAGCTTTCATTTCCATAAGCTATATGAATTAGTCTTTAAAATAAACGAGAGTTTTGTTCATTGGATGAGATTTACCGAATTCTCATGGATAAAAAAAAAATCGATTTTAAACATCAAGTAAATTTCGTATTTAATTTGTTACAACAAGAGTAGATAAAATGGATGCCGTCCAACTAGGGATAGGAATCGATTCCAAACTCGATCAATACGTAATTCGATTAATCGTTTTGAATAAATTCGATTAATCGATTTTCAATTTGAGAATCGATTCTCAAGTAGATCCGGTACGACATCCCGAAACCACAATTCCGATAGCTGGTATGTCCGGCAAACGAAATCCTGAAGTCCGAAGGTTCAACATCCCAAAACTCCAATTTACCGAACACTCAACATCCCGAATGTTCAATATCCCGAACATTAACATCCGACAGTTCAAAATCCCGAAAATTCAAAATTCCGACAGTTCAAAATTCTGGTTCAAATTCACGACACTTAAAATTTATTGATCGACTCCTGTGTTAACGTTACGAACAGTGAAACCTCTCTAAGTGCACCCCCCTTGGGACCATAGTAAAAAACAGGCAGAGTGTGCACTTAGAGAGGGTGTGAATTTATAGAGAGTAAAATACATATGGTCTTATAACTTGGAACCAAGAAATACCGTGCATTTAGAGAGAATTTATATAGTGCATGCATTTATAGAGGGTGTACTTAGAGAGGTTTTACGGTATATGCATTATTGTTAGCCTTTAAAATTATCGTTATTCCCACGTTCCATATTAATTAATCAGTGTTTACAAGAAATTCATAATCATTTTTTACAGTATGCAAATAGCAATAGTTAATCGGTAATCGGGTACCTTATCGTAGAAAAAATGGTGCATATCCGGCACTTGATAATCTGCATTCTTGATCGTTAACCAATAAGAATGCATAAACAATTAGCCGGCAAAACAAGAAAATGAAAATTGTGAAAATACGAGGATCTAATGTTAAAATTTAGCTTGATCATTAATAAAAAAATGTCGGACAGGTAATTTTATATATAAGCATGTTCTCCACTCTAACCCTAACCCTAATCCCAATCTTAAAATCCAATTCAGTGTTAAAATATAGTATTTCCAGGGAGCCAATTTTTTTTTTGCAAAACCTTATGACAATCAATATAGCATAATATAAATAATATATGCAATTTTATGCTTTTATGTGTTGGAATTTTGAAGTGTCATTTTTTAACATTTCAGGGATTTTGAACCATCGGGATGTTAATGTTCTGGGTGTTGAGCATTCGGGATGTTATCTTTTCGGGATGTTGGATGTTCGAAAAGTTGGCTTTTCGGGAAGTTGAGTTTTCGGGATAGCAGCTTTTCGGAATTTCGTTTATCGGGCATGTGATGTCGTGATTGTGGTCCTCGTGATGTTAAACGGCACCCATCCTACTACGTATTACGTACTAAGGAATTTATTATTAATCAATTTTTATTAGCATTAGGAAAAATTTGTACAAATTCTCAGGGTCTTTTAATAAACAGAATTTATATTCAATCGATTTCGTTCAGGTGTAATTTCCCACATCTGAAAAAAGATATTCAGATGGAATTGATATGGTAGGAATTGTCAAATATTTACGTGCAATTTGTGAAAGAATTGGGTATAAGGATATGAATCGATTAATCGATTCTTCAACAATAACGACGGCGACGGCGATGACATAACTGGTCTTTGGTTTTGTTTTTCATTTCATACTGATTTTTCTTTTCGTTGGACTAGTTGAAATTATACTTTGATTACATGTAGTTTAATTCGTAGAGGTAAAGATATTATAGAGACAATTGAAGCATTGTCATCAGAATGGGATTCTGTATCTGTTTCATTAGATGTATTTTCTGTTGTTTCAAAATATCATTCAAATTTGGATCAATTTCAGTTACTTTTGGCATTAGTATCACTGTCAGGATTATTAACTCTATATTGACAATAGTTTCTTGGTTATTATCGATATTAACATTTTGTTGAATGACAGAGTAGTTTGTAACATTTGCATGTTTGCATTATCGTCATCGTTATCAATCGATTTTGTCTTTAAAATCGATTAAAATTTGAGAATCGATTTTAAAGACAAAATCGATTGATAACGATATAATATAAATTCTTTAATGTAAAATTTCATCGACAGAAATATATACAACATATACAAATTTACATGCTTAAATTCCCATCAATTTTATTGAAAATACATAGATAAATAAAATCTACGTTGTTATTTTTACAGTTAATAAGAAAAATGTAGTTATTTTGATTAAAAGACACCATATTACCGTAAAACGCTCTGTATAGTACCCTCCCATTGTAAAGTACTTTCCGATTTATGCACGGATATTTTTATGGTGCGTATTTTTTTTATGATTTGTATCACTTAAATTAACAATGGCGAGAAAAGAGACTACGTATCATCTACGTATGTACATGTATTAGCGTTAGAAATAACAATCATTAACGTTAAAATAAACGTTTACGTAATCAAATTTTCACAAATAAAGAATCTCTTCTAATTAAACAAAAGAACTGAATAATTTAATTATATTCTTTATGCCATATTTAAAAGTAAATTAACAATGACGAGAAAAGAAACTCTCATCTATGAATTAGCATTAGAAATAACAGTCTCGTCACAACATTTAATTAAATTTGAATCAAGAAACTCATGTAATTTTTACAAATAATGAATCTCTTCTAATTAAACAAAGAACTGAATAATTTAATTATATTCTTTGTGCCGTATTTAAAAGGATTATTATGTATGCGATATACTTAAAAATTCTTATCATTATGTTCTGGTTTTATCGTTATTATTTTGCAAAGTATTAAATAATTTCTACGTATAATTATATTCGCAAGAAAATTTATTGT
>CAJVPL010000823.1:0-19390 GCA_910591945.1 Ambispora gerdemannii | reverse complement strand
AACTAATTAGACATGATAATTGGGAATTACTATCTAAAAGGACTTGTTCATATCTAATTCTAACAACTACGATACATGTTGCTTTTATATAAATCCAAGATATAATTTCTAGGCTATACGAATTCATATATGCTATATCACTTAAATTCTATTGGTTCAATATTCGTTTACTTGTTCGCTCATTCGCTTAGTTATTCGTTCATTCGCTTATTTGCTTGTTCATTCACTTGTTCGCTCGCTTCACGTAATATGATCTTTATCCAATAATATATGAGATATTTATAATTCAATAATAAAATATTATGACGAAAGGTCATTATATAACAATATAAATATAGTAAAAAAATTTTTCTATAGTCATATTCTTTCTATAATTATCAAAATTTGCTTTTCTGAGGGTAATAATTATAGAGAGATTTGACTGTAATATTAAATTTTCATAAATTTTTAGCAATTTCTTATTAAGTTATAAATAAAAAATATATTTACTATTACTTTTTGTATTAACTATATTAAAAATTAAATTAAATTTTAAATTTATTAAACAAAAATTTTTTGTATTTAAAGTATATAACTTTATATATTATATAAAACATAAAAAACTATTAGTAAATTTTTTTTCTAAAAATATTATATAATATTTGTTATAATTCTAATTAAAAAAATTTTTATAAATAATATAATATTAATATATTTATTATAATTAAAAAATATATAATTTGTTTAATTTTAATATAATTAAATTAATAATAAAAATAATAAAGAAAAAAATAATTATTTTGTATATTAAATTCAAAATATTAATTTTTAAAATAATATAATTATAATTATATAATATTTATTTGTTATTATAATATAATATATTATAATAAAAAATTTTATAAATTATAATTAGTTATAATATAATAATATTTTATTTATTATTACAATAATTAATAAATTATTTTTATTTAAAAAATATTATAATAAAGTTATTATATATTAATATTAATTTTTAATTTACTTTCAAATAATAAATAAATATATATTAAATATATTTTTTTAATTTATATTTTATATATATTTATTTATTATTTAAAATAAATTAAAAAGTTAACTTAAAAGCAGTTGATTTTAAGTAAACTAATTAATTAATTTAATATTAATATTATTTGCATATTTAAATAGCTTTTTCTTAAAGTTAAAAGATCAATATTTGATTTATTAAAATACTCTTTTTTATCTTATATTTTCTGAATTAACTAAAAAAATATATTTTATAAAAGTTCAAATTTAATCTGTATTAATATATTAATATTCCAATTTTACAATTTTTAACTATTTAAAAACTTTTTGTATATTGAAGTTTATAATATACACTAACTCAAATTATCAATTAAATATATTTATTATAAAATATTTTAATCATATACAAAAATTTATATAATTAAAAAAGCTATAACAAATATAAAATATATCAAAGTAATTCGTTTTTCTATGAAAATTTATTAAAAACTAACATTTATTTTATCAGTATAAAGCAGAAATTGATCATTACTATTGTTTATTGAAATAATCACAATCTTGTAGTATAAAACGTAGTTCAGTGCTTGTAACAAAATTTTAGATGGTAAATAAACAAAATCTTAGTCAAGGATTTCTTCGTGCACTTACTTTACGTATTACAATAGAAATTAATATCGAAACAAAACACAATTCCAAGCAAACCAAAAGGAATTTTATTAAATCAACAGGCGCAGCTACGAATATGTCACGTGATTTTACTGATGAGAAGCTTATAATCGACACTTTCAAATTCAAAATTCTATTAGCTCACTCACTAAACATTAGTTTTATTTCTTAATGTCATCTTACAGGATTCAAAAATTATCCCGTTTGCTAAAGAATTACGATAAAAGTAATAAATTCAAATATGTTTATAGTGCCTATATACAAATATATACGCGTGAACATGGAGGCATCTAATTAATATACCGTAGAGCGCTGACTATAGTATCCTGGATATTTTGCATCTACACTTATATCCGGGTGTACTATGATTCATCGAAACTTTAACTATGAAAAATACCTCTTATATATTGTTATTTTAATAATTTAAATTTATCCCACCCTTACAAATTTTATATGATGTAAAATAAAATTGTATAAGCTGTACGCTTCACTACTAACGCTGTGCTTAGTACTCGGATATTTTACAAAATGGATGTTCAAATCGTTGGATATGCTCTATGCTAATTCGTTCTCGAATTGATTATTCTTTTTTTTCATATGAATATACTAATTAGGAATTTAAAAAAACTTTCACTAAGATACCAATTTCGCAAATTAATAATCAATAGTAAAAATTCACAACAAAGTGACGTCAAACTATAATAAAAATTCACGAGTGTGAATCAAGAACAAAAACATTAAGTAATATAAAGAGTCTTTAAAAGCCAAAAAGCACATCCCAATAGAATTTAGAAATGATTTCGTCATATCTTCCAACAACTATTGGTATTAATAATAATAGGTTGTATGAAATCCTTTTTAGTTTAGGAAATTTAACGTTAATACTATTCAAATACAAAAGAACGTAATGATCATGTGTCCAATATCCAATTCGTGTCAAGCAAGTTTACAATAAGAATAGCATTTAGAAGTTCAGTATTACATTGCACACGCATATTCAATGATAACAAAAGAGTCTCGTGGTTCGCTTTTTGATGAAACTGTTGAGAAAAAGATTTGACACCATTCTAAATGCAGTAGTTCGCACATGTAAAATTTGGAACTGAAAAATGCGTGTGAAAATTCAAATGACGTAAAAGAAAAACGATACTGGAATACACAAGTTTTCTTTCCGTAAAAAATTCATGCGCCACATTGAAAATGGAAATGATAAAAAAAAGATTCGAGATTTAGCATTGATACTTACAATTATGGGAATTTTAATCTGGTCTATATCTTGAATTGGCAAAGCGCACAAATAGTAAACTTGTATAATGCGAGAAACGGTTTTCAACTGTAAATGACATGATATTTCAAAAGTAAATTTTAACATATTACATCTAATCTTTATTTCATGACAATTGACTGTTTTCATACGGTTGACTTTAGTTTCACAAGTAAAGAACAAATTTGTTATTGCCTTCTCCGACAAGAAGACTCTATTATAATAAATCCTTTGTTTCTTCATTCACTGCAAGAATAAACATTACATCACTTTTCTGAGATGAATGGCGGGCAAATTTTTGTTTAAAGCATGCTTTTATGAAAGGTCTATAAAAGGAAATAGAATTGTTAATTTTATTATCATTTATGCAAAATCGGTTTTTGATCGTAACACGTTAATATTCTATGTCTTCGAAATAAATAAAAAATAACGGATTTGATGGATTCTTAGAGATGCGGAGTTATTCAATCGATTTTTATTTACACTGAGCCACTTACCATGTTTCGCGCTAGACATTGAATGCGCAACATTTAAAGGTCATTCATAAAAGAAAGGCCCATATTAGTGTATTTTCATATGTGCAAGACTCCATAATCCGAATTACGTCTAAAACTTCCAATTTCACTTGATAATATGGTAATTCGGCCGAATCCTTTTTCTAGCCTTGAGATTAAATTAAGGTTTAAATTTTCTGCTGACGTTGTGCGCATTCCTAAATTCTATGCAAGTGGCTCGTTATTTGAGAAGAGAATTGAAACGTTATTGTTTAATTTAATTTTAACATTACCTCTTTTAAAGATGGTCGTTTGTTTCACTGATACTACAGTCAACTCTCGTTAAACTGACTATATTTTTCTTCGATTTAATTATATATTCTAATTAAATATATATATAATATAGATAAAAAAATATGTGACAGTTAACCTATATTTTTATTTATTTAAAGGTACATAATCAAATCAAAGAAAAATATGGTCGGTTTGAAGGGTGATATAAACTTTGTGATAGAAGAAGTGTTTACCTAATTATCTCTTTTTTAAGCTTGCATACATTAATTAATATATGTTGATAAAGGCAAGTAAAGAATATCGATATATAAAGATGATAATATTCTATGCGTTAATTAACTTTAGCGTAACACAGTCGAAATTAAAAATCTACTACTACACAAATAAATTGTAGAAGCTTTTATTTCTTTAACATAAAAAAGCCTTTAAATAACTAGTTAATAATCTTTTGTGTTTCAGAGAAAACTTGCGTGTATCTTTGCTTATATTTGTATCACTTTTTTGGCACCTTCGGATAATAATTATAAAGCGCGGGTTAATTTTTTCTATCATTCCTGGATACGTTTTGGTGTATTCGGAACCCTTATATTTGAAACATATCCGATTTTGTTATACAAAAGAAAGATTGTCGCTAGTATTTTTGATTAGTAATAAATTTGGAGTAAAAAGGGTGAAATGTTCAATACGCGAAGTTTAATTGTTTTAATGCACCAGTTTTATCTTGATGATTAATTATAAATTATACCCAAGTATGTTTTTTTATTAATAGTAGTATAAAAATTAGAGAATGAAAACCGAGAAATATCTGATTTAATTGGTGTAAATTTTATGAGACTCAGCAAAATAAATCAATCTTATGGAATGAATGATAATGATATTATGTTATTGTACTTTCATTGCCAACACCAATACCATAATTTAACCTCGAAAACAATGAATGCATTTTGACCATAAAATTAATTGGTTAATTACTTTCTCGTGAATTTGATTGGTGCTCAAACACTATTTTTACATGATAAATCGAATCTTTTCTATATAATGTCCAATTGCCAGGGATCACAAATTATAATCCAATGGTTGTTGCTATGAAGATTACTTTTAAGTAAATTTTTGATAATTTCTCACGCATTCACGTTTAATTAATGCACAAATATGTGTGTATATGTGGTGCCTGCATACCAATAAACGGAAGTACCTCTATTGTCGTTTTATTTTTCTCCGACCCGCATAATCATAAATATTTCACCTTAATTCTCGGTGAAATAAACTTGCGCACATAAATGAAAAAATTAATAATAATAGCATCAAATCAATTGGTTCAAATTCAATCATTTTAAGCCAAAAATTAAGGCAAATTTCAATCAGGTTAAGATACGGCATTGGTGGCATTATTCGTTTGTGTGTTTGTTTTTTTTTGCGTCAATCGAAATGTTTATGCAAAAGAAAACTGATGCATTCTTTTGATTCTAAAACATTGTTCAGATATGTTAACATGGTTTTCACTCTTGCATATTTGTTTGGCGGGAGAAAACTGTGGTACACACTCTGCATATGATTGGTTAATGGGCATGCAAAATGAACCAATGTTATTGGTTGTTGATAACATGGTAGAAACATGCATGCGTTATGCGTAGATTCAGTTAGAAAAAAGTTTATACACATACACAAGTTTACATAACGATATACAACCTCACCTCATTAACTAACTATTAGTGACTTTTGTGTATGTTTGTATAATCATCTCAATATTTTGTTGGTTTGCTTTAAAAATGAACGTGCGTATTTGAGCTATTTAGGGAACAATGTTTCTTGAATAATAGGATTTTCAGAATGAGAGATGACTAGTAAAATGTATGGTCGCGCAATTATATTAAATGGGAACTTGTGATAAGCGCAAGTATAATAATATTTGTGCAAAAAAAAATTTATGTGCGCCCAAAAACCAAGAGTTTATTTAATCAGTGAATTCCATTATTCATCATTGACGATGAAATTTTGTGTTAGATTTCCCCACATATGTCAAAAATTAAATTTAACATATATTAGTTTAATAATCATACATAATTTCTTCGATAACCACAAGCTATTTATTTATATTAAATATTGCAATGCATAGGTGTATAAACTTAGAAGAACAAGTTAGAGTAAAAATCTGAATAATTTCCACAGTCGGTTATCACAACTTTTTGTGTATGATGATAGTGCTTCTCGGCGAATCTACAGCACCGCATTCTTTTATTAAATGCAACCAATTCTTAGTCAGTAAGTATTCAGTCATATAGACGTCATTTTTCATCGAAATTAAGATTCTTGGTGAAACATTAAGAATAACTCATTTTCTCGACCGTAAATGTTGAATCTTGTCTATAGAATGATATCCGATTCCTCCATTAAGGTATCATAATGGATTTTTTACACTAAATTTGAAATGTAAATTTTATTAGCTTTAGTATGAAATTCTTTTTCCGCTTTTCAAGATATTTTTGTAATAGTCGGACATCTATTTTATCCAAAAAAAAATTTAGGTTTCAAGGATATCAAAACTAGCTAACTAACTACTAATTAACTTGCATTGTACAATCATATAATGTGATAAGTTAATTTTTAATTTTTCACGTTGGTGCTTATTCATCACTTTTATATGGAAGAAAGATATCACTCTTGTTCTTTTTTCTTTTAATGATTTGTAAACAAGACGAATACAATTACGTAACTCGTATATACAAAAATCATAAGACGTTTAATCACTGACCAACAACATCATCAAAAAATATTAAATTTCTTAAGATCGAGTAATCTTAAAAAAATAAATCCGAGATTTATTGTTTATGTTTGTTTATTTCATCAAGAAAATGATTTCATCGTATGCTTTTAAAAGTTAAATGGATCACAATTGTACAAAAAAGCTTATTAACAAAGTACTCCCAGATATAGAATGAATGATGGACCATTCCAAAATAAAAGAGAGAAGCACGTAATCTCAAAAAGAAGTTTACGCAAATCACACGTATATAACTCTATAATGAAAGAAATATCGTTAATAAGCCACAATGGAGAATCGATACTATCCCTTTTTCTTCTTGAAATGAATTATGAAAATCAAGGTTGTGGTAATGAAATGTCTATTTATAATCTATTCAGAGAGAATCAATGAATACTTGTATCTAACTGCGGTATCACAAAACCAATTTTTTTGTGATGTGGGATAAAACGAAAAGTGACAAAAAAAAGGATGAAATAAATTTGGTCAACAAAACAAAATCATTGAAAGAACACATAATGTTGCTATAGACGCTTGCATTTAAACAAAGCTTGGCAAGTCTAGTATTAATTATTATTTATAACTTCAAGCCATTGCTGCATATGATGCATATACCACATAGAATTTTCTTTTTACAGTGGTTATTTATAGATCACACTACAACAAAACTAGACAAAGTAAAAATGATGCCACAAAGAAATTCAATCAGTCTACGCCACAATATGATTTCTTTGAAAATCGGGTTTTATTACAGATCAGACTTATCCAGTAGCACAGTTTTTGTTCAATACTAGGTAGAAATAACCAATATTGAAATTTTGAAATATTTTGATTTTATTTATTATTATATATATAAATTATATTTCAAAAAAAAATAATTAAAGAAAGATTTATTTTCTTTATAATTATATACATATTGATTTTAATTTTGTAATAAAATAGATTTTTATTAGTATACTAGAAAATCAATATAACATGTTAGTATTTAATTAAGGAAAATTTGATAGGTTATATAAAAAACAAAATCCTCCAATTAAAAAATAAAAAGAGCCGAATCTAAAAGTAAATTCGGTGTGAATTGCTATTTTCGAAAACAAACCTTATAATTTCATAATTAATTTATTATGGTGATATTTAACAATTTGATCGGTCGTTAGTAAAAAGTTTGAAGCATGTTCCGTTCACACTTATGATAAGCATATAGAATATGCGTGTGATCTTTCGGTTCGGTTTAATGTTCCCAAACATTCATTTCACCTTTGTTCTCTATTTTTTTACATCATTCATCACCATATAATGACCATAAGTGTACCGTGTTGTCATTCCCCATGCCAATTTTCATCGATCTTAGATCTCAAAACCGATTCAATATACCCAAGTTTAGTTAAGCTTTCTTGTCCTCTCATGGTTGAACATCGAATTAATCTGATACCAGTCTTCTTTTCGCATGATGCGTTTTAATTTATTTTACCAACAATAATCGTTCAGCAATGAACAAAGATCGCATACGTGTAATTTATGTATTTATGTATTCATGTATTCATGTATTCATGTATTCATGTATTTATGTATTTATGTAAATAATAATAATAATAATAATAATTGTGGCAAAGAAAATTTCGTGAGCAGAAGAATCGAACAAAAAAATCTCGCCGTATTCAAACCAAAATTGAGACACTTTTCGTTTCTGTGGATGATACGTGTGTTTGTTAATTATTGGATTGTTAGTCATGGTTGCTTGAATAAATAAATAGGTTCGTGAATGCTATACAGCTATTCATGCAATATGCACAGGTTTCTTAAAACGTGAGTTAAATATTATGAAAATCCATAACAAAAGAGTCTAATAATAATATGTTTGTTGCATGTTTATTATGTTTTCGCTCCATTGAGTTTCTTCATTCAAATGCGTCACCTTAATTACAATTACAAACAAAATAGTGAGCATTTACTATTATTATACCTAGAAATGCTATTTAGATCTCAACAAATGCTGTTTATGTATATGCCGCTCAAATTAATTTAATTCGTGATGTTTATAAAATCAAGTATGTACGTTTGTGCACATAAAACATGTTTCAGATGCATTAAGAGTATGTGCAGCCAGAGAAACGAAAGAAATGTAAAATAGGTAAAGCAACCCATTGTATGTATGCAAATGATATTTTTGTCCAAGAAAACAAACGTATTAGATATGACGATGATTTAATTGGTACAAAATATATTTGAACCACGTTATTTTCTCAAACACTGAACCAATCATGAACAAGTGATCAACATCCGCGAATTTGATTTGATTGGTCATCGAGAAGAATGCAAAACTTGGATTGAGCGAGAACCGCTACTATCGAGAATTAGAAAAACCCACTGGGCAATTATTAGGTAATCATGGGAAATTTACTTTTTTCCGATTTATCATTTCCTAAGCCACATTTATGGATAATAAATGGCGGGTGACTCGATATTGATCGAGCATGTGCACACATTCGCCCCACATTTCGTTATGGCTGCAAGTCCTATGATATCACCATTAGCGAAGTGAGAGATTTACGCCTGAATTGTTTATCGATATTATTTAATGCTGAATTGTTTATATCGATATTATTTAATGCTGCTTGATGATGATTTTTTCTTATAAGAACATTAATATGCATATTGCAGTATATGCACGATTAGAAGTACATTCTCGTTATCTAATTATTAAATAAATTATATTTTCGTTTTAACTTAAAATATAGTCATGTTATCAATGCTTTTCGCGATTTAGTTAGACCCGAAATAATAATTAAATCTGTCGTTTCGTTAGACATTATTTATTGCTTGCTGTTGGTGGTAATTATTAAAGAGGCCGGAACTATTTCTTGAATCGACAATCTCATTCTCTGTAGAAAATGACCAAATGTCACTATGCACGTGAGATATCGAGAGAAAACATTATTATGATCAATTCGTCATCGTCATCATCATTATCATCACTTAAAATGTTCCATTAAAAATTTCACCAAAGGAGAGAATATAATCAGCCCGGAAAGATACCTGTTCGATGATTCGCACATTTTAGTTTAATAATATCAGCTTAATGGTAATGACGACAGCAGCAACAAGGACAACAACAACAACGACAACGACAATGATGCATGTATTCGTTCGCTCATTCGATAACTGAATTGCTATGAATTTCTTTAGTATGTTTGTTTGCTTAATTTAGCTATAATTACAATTATTACGTGTTTATATTATATCTTTGCTTTCTCGTTGGTTGGTTGTGTGCTGTTTTTGTTTTGTTTTTTATGATTGCTTCTGTTTCTATATGCATATAATTTTATTCATTCATCTCTCGCTCGCTCTCTTTCTCTCTTTCTCTGTCTCTCTCCCTTTATTTTCTGTATTATGTTTTAATAGGCTTTTTTTGATTTCCTAGTTCACACACAGAGCACACAATCAAAATTCAATAACGTCATAGTCGACAAGAGAAAAAACATAGCTACTCCCTTTATTACATCTATTAACAGAATTTAGCGTTTGATTAAAAAAAGCAGAGAATATCAATTATCCATGAATGGGATTGATTACCTGCTTTTGTTGTTGCTTCTTTTGGTTAAATAATACTATTTTATTTTATTTATGTTATGTCATGTTACGGAAATGTGACGAATAATTTATTTTTATCGTTAGTGTTTAATAATATGAGGCAAATCTATAGTTAGAAATATTTTAGCCCCACGATCTTAAAGTAGGAATTTATATTGTGTAACGGGCAGGATATATATTATATGTTACACAACGTAGGTACTCACCCTACGTCGGGTGGGTGCGGGATACATCCTAAAAATCATAACTCATGATTAACTCGCCATGTAATTTCACCAGATGAAATAAAATCTAAAGTGACAACAAGAAGAAAGAAAAAAAAATATGTTGTTTATTTATTTATTATTAAGATCATTGTTTACAGGGATCTACATATACACACAGACATACACGCACAGATTCCCGCCACTTTCTCCACACAAATCTAAAAAGTAATTTCCTCAAACCAGACCGACGACCGACCATAATAATTATTATTATTAGTATTATTAGTATTATTATTAATGGAAATTAATGGAAATTAATGGGAATCATCAAAAAAATTATTGGTGTCAAGGTATGAAACTAACAGGAATCATGGAACATCCGGAATTACGTCATACAAGAAATGTTAACCTTCTTCTTACCCGACCATTGGATGTATCGGTAGACTTTATTCTTAATAACATCAATGATAATTAGTTTGCAGCAGTTGACACCAAATAAGTTTGTTTAAAGGAAAACTAATGATCAATCGATTGAATCGTATCACATTTCCTTTACAACACTTGTAATTATCACATCCGACATTGCCATCAGTCATTCTCCTGAGTGAAAATTAAACAAGTTTTGCTTGATTCTCTCTTTCCTCGTCATCATTCCAACAAAACCCGTTGAAAATGATATGCTGCATCAACCAGAAGTGAAAAAAGTTTATTCTCTTTCTCTTCACAAAAAAACACAAATGTTAAATGGTAGCCAATCAAGAATAAAAATTTTGTTATTTTATATTTACTATATATACGTATATAATAGGATGTGTGGTGCACTCAAAGTCAACTGTATATCCCAGTTCATCAAGTTCCAAATACTGTAAAAAAAATAAATTAATGTATGCAAAAAAGCGTGCATGTTACCCATATTATCCAACTACCTATAAGGAATTCAGTAAATCTATTCGTCTTTTATTATTTTTATTTATCACTCGCATAAATAAATAAATAATACAATATTATTTATATATTATTTATTAATAATTATATTATATTATTATATATATTATGGCTAATCTAAAAGTAGTCTATTATTTATATTTGTTATATCAAATAAGCGCTTTTTTTCAAATAAAAGCATAAAAAGCTGCGTTGCTTTTAGTAGAATCTCTTTTTTTGCAAAGGTTTTTCGTCCTTCGTCCTATAATTGCCCCTTTTGTTGATTCTTCCATGTTCTAAAAGAATAAGAGATTTCCGTATCAAGAACAAATTTTTAATAATATCCATATAAATATACCATCAAAAAAAATAAATCTAAAAAAATTTTCAAACAACAACAACAAACAACAGCGGCAGCACAGTTACTTATTTTTTTTTTGAACGATACGATATCACAATAATAATATCAAAGGATTCTAAGAGCGCGATATTAATTTGTTTTTGTTAACGACAACTAAATATTTATAATACACGCACACTTTAAATTTTTGGCGGTTCTTCGTGTGCGAATATTGAATATACCATCATCAAACATCTCAATACTTTACGCAACAGCGTTACTTTTGCATGAGTTGATATAAAATACTGGTCAGTCAATCAGTCAGTCAGTCAATCAATCAATCAATCAATCAATCAATCAATCAATCAATCAATTCAATTCAATTCAATTCAACTGAGATATAATTAATTAAGTGAAGTGAAAACTTTTAAAGCTCTCAAAGAAATCTTTACGACAACAACTAATAAACATAAACGTAATAACAATAATAATAATAATAATAATAATTCACAATGTCAGTTGTACACTATCACAATATTAACGACTTACACGAAGAGCAGCTTGAGTTTCAGCATTCTAATGCTTTTCATCAAATTGAAATTCAACTGGCTCAACCTTATCTTTCTCAGCATCAAAAAGAGATTGACATGGCTTCCGATATTTTGAATCAGCCACTCACTTTCACTGAATTTCTCACCGATAATAGTGAACAATATATTCAGGAAGCTTACGAATACTCTCATCAACAACATTCACCTCAACTTCAACATCATATCCAAACATCCACGCCAACTTGCTCATCGCCAGCCAGCGATTATAGTCATTATAACAACAACAACAACAACAACAACAACTTTGGAGATACCAAACTAATAAAAATTGAATTTTCTGATTCGATCGATTCGATATACACGAGAAGTTTGTCGGTCGATAGTAATTGTTGTTCGGATCTCGCTGAATTTTACAGTCATCCTGCAAGTTTGCCAACTGGAGTTCTTACACCTATCGCTTCTCCGATTGATCAATCTCCAATCATATCTTCTTGTGGATTACCTCAAACACCACCACAAGACTATCATCAACTTCACACTTTTTCGCAACATTTCCATCAAATTCTTTGTAATGAAGAACAATCTCAACAAACAAATGAATTCACGACAGAATCTACCATCACGAATGCTAATGTAATTCAGCATAATCAGAATCATCATCATGAACATTTGATTCAAGATCAAGATTTTCAACGAATAGTTTCATTACCATCACCACCAACTACTGTCGCTAAACCACTAACTAAATCACGTGGACGAAGGATGTCAAATAAACCAACGAAACCCGGAACAAAGTGTTTTGAATGTACTTATGCTGGATGTGGTCGCGTATTTAAGAGATCGGAACATCTTAAAAGACACGTTCGTTCAATACACACTCTTGAAAGACGTAAGTTTGGTTTTTTATTTAGCAATGAGATTAATGAGATTAATGAGATTAATGAGATTAATTATATTAATTATATTAATTGTGTTGATTGTGTTGATTATATTAATTATATTAATTATTATTATTATTATTTATATAGCGTTCCACTGTTCTTATCCGCATTGTACGAAACGCTTCTCACGATCTGACAATTTGAGTCAACATCTTCGAGTCCATCGACCAAATGGCAAAGACAAACAACAAACATCGAGAATAATCAATAACTTCACCCCATTCCTACAAACAACAACATACACCAATAATATTCATCATCATCATCATCCATCATCGTCAATATCAAACTGAGGGAAAGAGTAAACTCACTCACTCAGTCATCTCTTTCTTTCTTTCTTACTATCATATTATGGAATACCAACAATATATAATAACAACATAATATTCTCGATTATTACGTGATGGATTACCGATCGAGCGATGTGCTATTATTAATAATAACACATTTATTATTATTATTTTTCATTCTTTATCATTTTTTTTTTCTTTTTTTGTTGATCATTCTCGGACATTGGTGGAAATTTCTTTGTAATGATTTTTTCCCTTTTTTTTTATTCTTTAACAATTCGGTGGCGGTGGTATTGAAATTATAATCACATATTATATTAAACATTTTTCTCGGCTTGGTCTACTCACACAAACATATGCTATTTTTTCTTTTCGAATTATCCCGGCATTCATCTTTCTTTAGTAAATATTTTTTTTCTTTTTCATTCTGTCTATATTTTTGAACTTCCCCTTTTTAAAAAATTTCCTGTTCTGCTCTTTTTTCACGCACACACAAACTACTTTGTCGTTTCGGTTAACATGCGCACACACACACACACACGCCCACCACACACAACTGTATTACGAACTTTTTATATATTCATATTTTGCATAATAATAATTACTTCATGTGTAAATTGTTTACCGAATACTGTTCTGTTTATCAACCAACCGTTAAATATCATTCCCGAACCTATGTGCATATAACTACGCATCAATCATTTATTTCATCGCATATAATCTTATAATTATAATCTTATAATCACCACCACCACCATCATCATCATCACCATCATCATCACCATCATCATCAATCATCATCATCAATCATCATCATCATCATCATTATCATTTACATCATCATTTAATTATTAATTATACATAGTAATATTCAAACGCGCGCACATATCTTTATTATCTATTTTCTGCACACACACGTTACTATATCCCATCCATCCATCCATCCATCATATCCTATCCACACACCTTTTTTTATGAATGGCATCATAATTAACCACAACACATAATGACGTATACGTAGCAGTTGAATAAGAATAGTCAGTAAGTTTATAGTTGTACCAAATTTTGTGCAAATTAAAAAACAAACTGACATCATCAACAACAATAACAACAACAACAACAATGAAGACGACACAACGACGAGATTTTTTTGCGCGCGCCACTCCCACAATTATTAAATCGTGTGTATGTGTGTGTTTAAATGCTCGATAAAATATAATCTCATTTATTGTCTTGTTGCTGTTGCCACTGATATCATTGCTACTGTTGTTGTTTTTTGTGTATTGCTTTGTCCGTTGTATGTGTGTGGTGATCTGGCCCATTTATTTAACCCCATCATAAAATCCCATTGATATTAACCGACCAAAATCCGCTATATGATTAAAACCGCGTATTATTATCATTCATTCGTTTATATATAATCCAAGAGGAATTAATATAATATCTAATCTAATCTAATCTAATATTTCATTTATTTTATTTATTAATTTCGTCGATTTAATTTTCAATAATTCCGTTTATCATTTCGCCTTACTTAATTCTTTTAATATTAGTTAGACCTTTAATTTTAGACGTAGACGTTATAGAAAAATTCATATAGAATCATCAACTAATTACAATCTTCGCATTCCAATAACAACAATCAACTCACTCACACCTCATATTTTCATATAGAATCATATAGATTTTTCGCATTAATACTAGATTCATACATATATTCATCCATCATTCATCCATTAAGGTTTTTTAAAGCACAAAATAATACTATAATAATTCATTCTCATGCATACATGTATTCGTAATTCATTTAATATTTTTTCATCGTCGCTCCTATCTGCCACTTGGCATTTTTAGTCATGACAATAATAAATTGTTCTGTTCCAATTCGGTTCTGTATTCTGTTCAATTAATCAACTAATCGGGATGATCAGATGCCCATTTTTTTTTTGTCTTTGATATGAATTAGTTGCGTTCATTTTATTGTTTCGAGCCTAGAAATTTCATTGACAAGATGAGTCGAATTTGGCAGGTTAAAAAGATCCGTCACGAAAACCAATTCCAGATGAAACATAGTCGAAGCTAAATGAATCAAAAAAATGTTAGCTTTTTTTTTCATTTAGACTGAGATCTAACGAATTTAAAATAGAATGTTCAATCGAAAAATGCAATTAGTTATATTTGGGTTTTATTTTGCGAGCGTTTTTCTCTTGCTTATGAATATCACAAGTTTTAGGATTCACCGAGTGATTAGAATCACGAGTCTCTTCAAATTAAAATTTCCGATAGTCTAACTGGTAATGGCACAAAGTTCAATTCATAATACATCATCCCCACACATACATAATTACGTACACGAACAAAGTAGATCTGCATATGATCCGCAAGACGACAACGCCCACGTTAACACCGTTCTCTTATCCACCAAAATTCTGGTTTATTAGAACAAAATCCTAAATTGTTCAACAATCTCGTGATAATCGACACTATAATATGTGAAGAAATCGCGAACCGATAAACAAAAGATTTTTTATTAAAGTCTGGAGCATGATTGTTTTGTTAGTCAATACGACGTTGTCTTGCGTGATGATTGTTGTTGATGAGTGTATGCGGGTGAAAGTTGTTTATAACTCGATTTTGTTCTCGTGCGACAGAAACACAACGACAATCTTGCAACTGGATTCATGTGAGATGTGCAAAATGAGAATATTATTACACGTGGAATTTTTTTTTCAAAATATTACGATAGATCCCGTAATCATTATCAGCTAACATTTTGTTTTCGATCAAATGAGAGCAATAATTTATAACTAACTAACGAATTGTTCATAAATAATAGAACACGAGGCTTTTGATCCTCTGAGTTCCATATTAGGACTTAATCCAAACCGATCATTCATTGGTCTCATTGTAATTGGCGTGGGAAGATGCATCTAGATAATAATGATCGAACAGGGTCGACTAAAAATCGTATTCTTACTAACCAATTGTTTCGAATAATTATTTTACCGAAACCCAATGGGTTTCTTCGATTATCGTATGACTTTGAATTTCATATTCGTTTTTTTAAAAATAGAGTCGTTGAAATTTATTATAAATTTAAGTTTGACTTCGTGAAAATGGAAAATTCTGAAAGAAAATCATCCTGGTTGATAAATGAATACTAAAAATATAATGAACGATAATTGTATACAGTTATGTGGTGATTTTAGTGATAGAAAGGCTTGTTATTGTGTATATTCTAAATAAAGAGCAGCACTAAAATTAAAAACAAAAAAAATTCCACGTTCGATTTGTAAACTTCTTTTTTAAACCTGTTCAAGAGAGAAGTAGCACACGCATGTACAATTAATTAGGTTAGATCATTTGTGGAATCATGAATTTCCGCATTGATCACACATAACTCTCATCAGCCAACCATGATTCTTTTGTTCTTCCCTGCTAGAACAAGGCTGAGGCTTGAAAATACTTGGGACAAGTTTGTGACATCATCTTCTTAATCATTACTAATTATCCGTCCACGTTGAGTCGGTCAACCGAACTAATCTTCTTGGAACGGTCTTCGAAACGAAATTTGTGGACCAGTCTAAAACCTGATATTAAAATGCAACATAATTACGAAATTTTACGCGTAAATGCGGAAGTACCAAGTTTCCGGTTGTTTAGTGTTTCTCTAATGTTATTATGCACTCACTTTTAAAGCTAAATCAATTCTCATTCAGACCCCAAGGTAATACAAAATACGTCATTAATGTAAGAAAGAATGCTCAGGTTTTGAAAAAATTTCGTTAATATTTCTTATTTAGGTTGATAAAAATCTTTTTTGATCATATTAGTATACTGGTGATACACATGCGGAGGACTACGCTCTTGTCTTGAATTAATAGATTCGTTTCGCAAAATGAAAAATCTTAATATATTCTATTGATGATAAACGCTGAATTTTTGTTATTTTTAAAATTCAGGATCTTCTTTGAACAATTAAAAATCGAACGAAAGAACACAGTTTACCCGAAGTATGACCGAGGTGCCAATTTAGTAAACTCCAATGTCATAATAATGATATAATATTTTCCTCGTTTCTCTTAGAGGTGCGTAAATAAATAAATGCATTCATTCATTCACTCATTGCTTGAGAACAAAGTAAAAATTCACCGCATCACACCCTTTCCTTCTTTTCTTCTTCCCCCAATTGCTACTTATCACTATTACAATAGATTTTGAGTTATAGAGTCCCTAAAACATCCAGCAAGAACTTGGAAGCGCATGCATGCATTACAACTCGTTTTACTTTTTTATCATTTCTTAAAATAAATATCCTCTGTTGTCATCAATACATCGTTTTACCTGCCTGTCATCCATCAGACAGATTGTAAAACCTATTATTCATACTTTTTCTCGTTTCAGCCGCTAAAAAAAAGTAAATTATAAATCACCTATTTTTAAAGAAATGTTTGTGCAATTTATCCAGCATAATTTTCACACACACACGCACACACATAATCGATAGAATTTCATAGAAATGCCGAATTCGGGTAATAATAAATTTATCTCAACCGACAATTTAATTAGAAGTCTGAAATAATTGCGCATTATTTTTAATGCTAGTTATTTATAGTACATGCTTTATATAATTCAGACAAAATTTTGGTCTTTATTTATACTGTACTCCACAAAAACAATGATGCATGCACATGTATTTCATATCGATATTGTTTTATGTATGATATGTTTGAAATCTATACAATATGCAATTATCTAATTGTGAACACTTTCTTTGACAGTCCAATAATAAATTTCTCGAGTCTTTAGACTTTTGATCTTTCCAATAATTCAAGTTGTAGTTGGTTTCTATCTTTTAGTTTGCATTTCATGAAATGTACCATAATAAAGCGCTTTTTATAGCAGTATTACATCCTTTTTAATAATAGGACCATTGCTATTTAGTGAACAACATGCGACTGTCTTATAAGTTAATAATTAAGGAAAATTTTACATAAGTCTGTTTTGGCATTGATATCACGGTTTCGAAACGCAAATTTACAGAAAATCTAGAAATATCAAAATACGTATAGATGTTAATATAGAATATTTTTATTCGAGATATGTAACTATAGAGAAGTTGAATTGTAGACATTTATCTCAATAAAATACTTAAACATAATATTATATTTAGTATAGATTTCTTGAATAAAGTATATAAGAAATTTAAATGTACATAAACAATCAAAATTTTAGTATATATAATTAATATTAAAAAAATATAAAAAAATACAACAGTATCAAATTTTAAATATAGTAAAATGTGAGTTTTTCTTTTTATATAAAATAAAAATTAAAAATTTATCAACAAATTGTTATTGGATTTAATAATGAGATATTAATTATATTTTCAATTTTAAATCAAAAATACAATAGCAATCAAAAATAATGCAGCAGCAAAAAAAATATTAATAAAATATAATAAAAATATGAAAAATACAGGATTTTTTTCTTTATATAAAAGTTGTTAATTTTACTAATAATTATTTTTATTTTTAAATCAAAATCAAAATAATATTACATATTTTAATATAGGACAAAACTATTTATTATTATCAATTACAGTTTTCAATCATGTATAAATATGATAATATAGTGATCTAGCAAAATATTGTGAACATTTTTTAAAATAGAATAACACAAAAACTAATAAAAAACCAAATTTATTGTTTTATTGTTTTAAGCTAACTAGTTCAAAAAAAATAAAATTATAAAAAAATAATTTATTTATAAAGATACAAATATTTTTGTATCTAGTAAATCAAATTCAATGAAATTTTATCAACAAATTCATCAAGTCAAGATGTATTTAATAATATTAAAATTATTAAATTTGAATTATTAGATGCAAAGATATTATATTTCAAAAATATTATACAAAAATAGAATAAAAATTTTATAAATATTTTCACATTGTTACCGTAGTAACATAAAATTCTCTAATTCAATAATCTTTCTTTGATTATGCGAAATTCCCTTTTTCTTAATTTTTATAATTTATCACCTGATTATCATTATTTTTAT
>CAJVPL010000822.1:0-19395 GCA_910591945.1 Ambispora gerdemannii | reverse complement strand
CTTAACTAATTAAATATAAACATGTGTTCTCAAAATTATCCAATAAGATTAAATAATAATTTTGACTAATAATTAATATGAAATTCCATTATACAACAATATGCTTATAGTGATTCTCAGTGAAATCCACTATTCAGAATAGCTGTAACAATAATAATTATTATATTATAGATCCATATTTTTATTAATTTCTCTTTGTAATTTATATATATAAACAATATATAAATTAATATAACTGAAATTTGCTATATATGTAATATAAAAATTGATTTGAAATAAATAAAAAAGATTATATTCTGGTTTTAACTTTTGATTTGTTTTGTTTTTTTTGTTTCTTTTATTTGCTTTATTTTTGTTTTGTTATTTTTTTATTTTTCTATTATTTTTTTATTATTTTTTTCTTATTTTCTCTTTGTTTTTATTTTAGTTTAGTTTCAATTATCATTGTATTGTCTTTATCTTTTATAATTATACTTTTAATTTTAATTTATATCATATATTTAGTCTTAATATTATATTATTATTACTTAAACATATTCAATATTTATTTTACATTTATATTCTCATTAATTCATTATTATTAATTATTTATTATTATTAGTCATATTATTCTTATTTAAAATCTATCATGAATATAGTTATTGTTAGTCATTTTTAAATATTCTCATATGAAAGAACTAGAAATAGTATTAATATATCATTTACATATAAAAATAAGTCTCTAAATTATTCTAAAGAGATATATAATCAAACTTCTTTATAATTACACATATTTATAATTATATCTCTTTATAATCATTCTATTTTACTTTTTTATTTACATATAAATATAGTAAAAAAATCTCTTTATAGTCACATTTTCTTTATAGTCATCAAATTTTATTTTTCTGAGAGTAATGACTATAGAGAAGTTTAATTGTAATTATAATTTAAATTAGTTTTAGCTATATTTTTAAACTATTTTTAATTATATTTCTAAATTATATTATTAGTTTCAGGATATATTTTTACTTATATATTTTTATTACAATAAAATTTAAAATTATATAAAAAAATAATAATATATTAATTTATAATTTATAATTTTTGTTTTAATATAAAAATAAAAAATATTTATATAAAATGAAAAATTTTAATTTTTATTATATTTTATTAATAAAATCACATATTATTATAATTTAATATTTTTTGTATAGTTAAATCTTTTTATAGTCTCTACTCTCAGAAAAGCAAAATTTTGTGACTATAAAAAGATTTTTTTACTATGTTTATATATAAATAAAAAAGCAAAATAAGAGGACTATAGAAAAATGTAACTATAAATGAGTGTGACTATAGAGAGATTTGACTATATTTAAATTTATATAATTTTATATTAATATTTAAAATAATATTATTGAACAATTATATTAATAATTAGTATTTGAAATTTGAATGACTATTCAAATTTCAATTAGAATTTCAATTTGAATTTCAATTTGAATTTCTATTTAAATTTTGGTTCAAATTTCAATTTGAATTTCTATTTGAATTTTTATTTAAATTTTAATTTGAAATTTAATTCAATCTATAATTTTATTGGATATTTTATTTTTATAATTTATTTATAAATATAATATATATCTTAGCTCATAATTAGAATAAGTTAAACAAGTTCAAAGTTTAGAAATTGAACTCATCTTTTGTTATATATTTCTTTTTTACTTTAATTAGTTTTATAATTTCTTATTTTAATTTTAAAGTTATTGTTATTATTTAATTTATAATCCCTTATTACTATTATGAAGTTATATTTCTTAATTAATCTTTTATTTATATTGCTAAGTTAATATTATATAATGAAATTAATAAAAGAAATTATATTTAACTTGTTTATAAATTAATTATTAAAAAAAATATAATTCTCTTTAAATATTTTTGATCTTATTTTAGCTAATTAATAAATAAATATATATTACCTATCTTTAGATATTTATATTCTTTTTTTTATTTGAAGTTAATTCTTTTATTTGATTTAATATTATATATTATTTATGTACTCTTCTGTAACAAAGCTTAAAATTATACAAAATAATAATAATATATAATTTTATAATTTTGAAAATTACTATATAATATATTTTGTATTAAAAATTATTAAAGAATTATTTATATTATTAAATATTTAGCTAAAAATATAAAATATAATATTAAAAAATAAAGTATGTATAATAATTTATTATATAACTAATTTTATAATAACTTCAAAAACTCTAAAATAATATATAATTTAGAAATATTAATATTTAGATATATAATTAAAATTAATTTTTTTAATATAAAATTATATAAAAAATATTTTTAATCAAAATTCATAATTATGAAAATTAATAAAATTTATAAACGCTTAATAATTGCTTAATAACTCAAAATTTTATTAAATAAATTGTTTTGATATTTTAATTAAAAATAATTTTATATTATATTATATTTTAATTTATTTATTTATTTTAATTTTTAGAGTATTTATTAAGATATTACAAAATTAATTATATAATAAAATATTATATTTATATTTATTCTAATATTAAAACAATAAGTTGTGATATATAAATATTTATATAAAAATTTTATATTAAAACTTACTAAAAATTTGAATTAGAACTTTAACTAATTTTTTAAATTAGTTTTAATTATAACAAATTTTTTAATTATCTTTATATTTATTAAAATATTTGTTATCTAAAAAAAATAATTAATAAACAAAAAATAATGATATTACTACAAATATTCAAAATAATATTTTTTTTATAATTGAAAAAAAATATTTAAAAAAATATATAATATATAATATATAATATATAATATATAATATATAATATATAATATATAATATATAATATATAATATATAATAAAAAACTTTTTATAAAAATCAATTAATACTAAAGATAATATTTTATGATTATAATTCCAACTTGAATTATTATAGTGCAAATTAGTTCTTCGAAACAGTGCTAGATCACATGATATTCAAATTTTCACACTCACGTGATTACGAAAAATTGACGTTAAAAATTATTTTATTATTTGAATTAATATTAAAATTAAATAAGTTTATATGAAAAATTGCTTGATTTGTTAATATTTCAAGCTAAATTTTGACATTTTTTTTCAATATTTTCACATTTTTATTTTCTTGTTAAAGACCACGTGATTTAGCACTATCCCGAAGCAGTGTTCGTAGACTTACTACATTACACGTGATTTAAATATTGTTATTTTATTGGTCGATTACCAAAAACGTGATATTAGATCGCCACCAAAACAGCTGCAGATTCAATTAATATTGAAAAAAGCCATTTATTATAAATTGATTAATAGTATAGCTTAACCTTGATACAATTGTTAAGAACATGTACAGTATACATTTTCGAAAAACGGCAAGATCATCAAATCTAGTTTAAAACCGGCATCACAATCAAAATAACTTCCAAGTCATTAGCGTTAGCGTTAGGATTATTAACGAGGATGTTTCGATTTTGTATACCTGGTCGTCGTGAAAAATTTCGGAATAATTGGATTCCAGGACTTGCGGAAATCGGTTCCGGCTATGATTACATTAATGGGAAGTATGCTTCAAGCGAATCATGCACTGAAAACCTTTTTGATTGGAGCGAAGAACCTGTGCAAGAAATCGAACTACATGGCAAAACTCATTGCTATCCAAAAGGAGTAATTGAGGTAAATTCTATGAGTTTTTAATAATCAGCCTTTTTAAATTCAAATATTTTCTGATACATTGCAGTGCTATCCTGAACGTGCAGTCAACTATAATGTAGTGGCCGGTGAAACCTTGGAAGAATATCAGAAATCACTCTCTGTTACTGTTGCTGTAGAAGGTTAGTAACTGGTTGAGATTGCTTAAAATTTATATCTTATCAACCTCGATATTTTCAGGAGGATTTGCTGGATTTTCTGCTTCTGTAAAAACGGAGTATGGGGATTTTGCGAACTATAACAAATTTTACTGCTTCAGCCGAGTCCAATATGAATACAACGCCTACCTTCTTCACTTAACCTCAAATATAGTCCAATTGAGAAAGCTCTTGAAACCCGGGATTAGAGATGAAATTGACGATCCAAATTGTCACCCAGCAGTTATCTTCAAGAAATACGGAACTCATTTTGTACACAGTTTGCGCATGGGAGGTCGTGTTGTTCTTTCAGCGTCAACTAATAAATTGAAATACAATGCAAAGAATGATTTGAGAAGAATGGCAGAGTTAGCTTTTAGGTCATTTGTTTCTGGTTCTGGCTCGGATGATAAGCATGAAGAGATCAAATCCTTTGCGGAGAATAGTGAATTCAAGATGCAAGCGCGTGGTGGTGATGTAGAAGCTCTCGGAGATGACTTCAAAAATATGCATATTGCGGCATGGGCTGCCACGGTTTTGGGTGAACCTGTTTTTGTGGCATTTGATAATCCATACAGGTAAATTTTTAGACTTTGATTTATAATACTAACGAGTAACTAATATTTTCTGTTTAAGTCTAACGTTCATCGGCGACCTAGCTTGCACCGAAAAGCGTCAAAATGAATTTGCAATGGCCTGGCCGTTTTTTGCACAAAGCCAGAAAATGATGTTTCCGTCTTTTGATCCACCCTATTTGGAATACGCTCGAATTCGCGTTGAATATTCAGCTGGAGATCCTCCAGCGTTTTATAAACCTATATTATTAGAGGGCAGTAAATGGTAAGTATCACAAATAAATTCGGTTCACCATCATAATCTAACAGTATGATTTGTTTTATCCCAGGAAATGGTTAGCCCAAACCTTAGATTATCGTGGTTTTGGTATCGTTGTTAGAGAGAAACCTTTCGCAGAAGGTCTTTTGCGTGAAGTAACTCATGCAAAAAAATTCGGACATGAGCACTACGGTCGCGGTGGTAATATGTGGTTTTGGAATCCTTTAACTGACGATCCCGATAATTTCGTCGCACTTGGAGCCTTTGTGTGGACTGTTAACGAAGGTTTTGATAAAGGCCTTGCCAAAAACAAGGAATTAGTGGGTGTTCACAAAAGTCTTTGCATTTCAGGTGAACTTGGTACTCCTGTGGATAGTTGTTTTTTGAATATTGCTTATAATAATGACGCCATCAATATTGGCGCATTTATGCCCGACAATTCTGATGGTCGTGATCCGATATTTCCTATTTGGCTCTTGCGAAAAGATATGGCAGAGCTAGTTGAATACGTAAATTAATTCAAAGAGAGTAAAAGTTTATTTATCCTAAATAAATTTCTTGGCATATGGTCACATATAGTCACGTGTTTTGTAACAGTGTGATAACTACCTAAAAATATCTGCAAGAAATGACTTAGTACACTAATTAAAAATGCCGGTGAGGCAATTTTACATATAATCTTAACCATAACCCTGACCTTAACCAGTCTTTAATGTTAATTAACATTAGCCGGGTGCGCAGAGTTTTTCGGGGTAGTTATATGATACTTTGAATTTAGTGCGCAAAGTGCAATCTGTGTTCGGTTCCTGATCACATGATAACAAACCAATAAGAATGCACAATCATATGTGTGTCGGAAACTATTAAAAGTTGATTTAGGGTTAAGTTAGGGTTAAAGTTCAGGTTAGAGTTATATGTAAAATTACCTTCCCAACATTTTTGATTAGAGCTTCAGGTTATATTTAGGCCGTATTTTTCGCTTTGTTTTCTTGTGTCGGATTTTTGCCGGGCTGATCAAAAATTTGCGCAGCCTTATTGGTTTGTGATACGCATGTGATCAGGAACCGAGCACAGATTGTATTTGTACATTTAGTTCCAGTGAATTTTGAAATTGTATCTGCGCTATATGATTGAACCTGCTTAATTCCTTTCATTCCTATTTTAGGAAACAAAGTGTATATTACCCTAGGTGGCATAATTTCATTATATACTCGATTTCTAGCCGCTGGATCGGTAATTTTTCATTTTTTTCGAATCTTTCACCGCCTCGTAGTAACTCCAGCACCGAGATAGGCTTGGTTACGTGTTTTTCTGCTCGGGTCGCTTTTGGTATGACCAAGGCCAAACTTTGCGATATCGAATCCTCGGACCCCTCATTATCGTCAGCTTAGGAAGATTCACTTTTGGTAGGCGTAGAAAGCTCTTGTAACAACCTTGCAACTTATCACGCTCACGAGTAATTCTTGGCGATGATTGTTGAGACGATCAGGCTTGAATATCGGTGTTACTCTCCTCATCTGGCTCACTGATTGGTGGTGTTATTGTTAGATGGTTTGATTCGCCAATTGATCATGCGTAGTGCTGTGACATTTTCTACCGCAATAGGACTAGTTGCCTAACCTTGCGCAGTGGTAATCTTAGCGTTGTTCTAGTTGTCCACTACTATCCTTAAATCCCTCATAAGATCTAAATTTTCTTCATCTTCTACTTTGTTGGGTGATTCGGATTTTGTTGGGTTATTACTGGAAGTACCGGCGGATGTCAATTTCGATCGCAATTTTTCAACTTCCTCCCTAATAGTTTCAATGAGTACGGGCACACCGGACATTTTGCTTCAGTGCGTATAATGTATTTCGATACAAGTTCGGTGTAAGATGATAATACGGTAAATGTTCTAAGTGGAATCACAAGAATGTTTTCCTCGGCATTCGTAGCATGGATTCAGCCTTGGTATTTGAACATTGGCGGGAATTTGAGGTATGCTAGGATCCGAAGTATCCCATGAGACGAATTTCTTAGAAAATTAGCGAACACTTCGAGGTGGACGGTTTCCATACTGGGATCAGAAAAAAATTATTACTAAATAGTTTAAAACGGGTAGCCAAAACATTTCTTACCGGAAGTTTTATAATTTAGAGATTTTACATGTGAAGAAATCCTCTGGATCAGCCAAGTTCTCGAAGGATGGCCAGCCGATTCCTTGGCTGAAAACTTCGGATGCTTTCACTTGAAAAGCAAGAGATATTTATTGATGCACGTCACCCCCACATATGCGAAAAATTAATTTGTTGGAAGATGATATGCTTTATTATGAATAGCGTGAACGGTAATACATGTGATACTTTTTTCTAAAACTATTCCATATAGGTAGTCATATTTTTTGAATGCCTCGTTAGCCTTATGTTTCTTCCTGTTCGTCTACGAATGTAATCCATCATTAACACAGCTAATAATAACATGGTAGGGCGCGACCTATTACTTCTTCATGACTTTCGAATTGCGTAGTTGTGCTTGGTAATGCGAGTTGTAAGATTGGATTCTTGCCAACAAACACATCGCCTCTTTGCTGTTCCCATATTTCCCAACCTGCGCTTTATCCAAGGAATAGCTCATTGTCATCACAAGTTTATAAATATCGGTGCGATTTGCAAAATTAGCAAGGCCTAGAAAAAAAGTACGATAGGACTAGATTACGATAATAATGTATACCTGGGTATGGCTGTTATTTGGTTGTCGTCAATCTCATAATTTGCTAACACCCTCTACTAATATTGTGATCTGGTAGGATCGATGTTCCGCATCTGCTGGACCTAATGCCAAACTAACCTCGCGAGACTCTTCTTGGTAATCTCTGTTGGTGAAACGTAAAGAAAAGCGATTTGTAGTTGATTGTGGAATAATGGCACGTTTTTATTATTTTTCTCAAATTCTAATTGGACGCAAGCAAATGCCGTCGCTAATTGGACGATGCACATTAACCGGATTCAGATAGCTCATGGCGTATTTGATTCACGTGAGCGTAGTTATTAACCAATTAGATTTCAATCGCTTATCTCACAGATCGATAAATAATAAATATCTTGGTTGCATGTAATTCTTTCAGTGTATGGTTTCATGAGCAAGCATTTTTACAACGAATTTGGCACCACTCGACTTTCTGGTTAATCTCAAATATGCATCGCAACAATAATATTATATCCATACCTAAACAATTAATTCAAAAATAGGCGCAAAAAGGTTGATACACGAAAATCGTTACCTGAATCTCTCCTATAATACAAAACTTGACAATCAAATCATGTGAGCGTACAAATTATATAAAAGGTAAGGAAGGTTTCAAACTACTATGGTGACTTGGAACTTTCCTAACTAGCAATGAAAGAAAGATGATCATTCGCGTTCATCAATACTTTTTAGATATCCGAAGCAATGTCAAGACTTATTATCATTATACAAGGAGGTTGCTACAGTTCTAGGTATTGGGAAGGCAAAAGTTATGTGCGTGATTGCTGAACATAATGGAAGAATTTTCACCACAAAATCGACCAAAAAAAAAACTTGATCATAATGTTGAACTTGTAGACAGCCTTGTTATGTTTATAAATATTTTTAGTGTCCTACATTCAACACATATATTATAAGAAAATCTCGAAGAAAATGCTCATATACTCTCAAAAAGGGCAGTTACTTTGTGTACTTTATACATTGGAATATTATTATGATTGTAATGAATGTCGAAATATGTTGTATGAATCATCAGAAAATGTTACCTTTCGTAGTTATTATTTATGATGTTAGTTTGAAAACTTACAAGGAGGAAATAAAGTTCCAACTAGGCTGTAGGTTTTTTTAGATGAGTTATATTGTCATTTGCATTATACTACAAATTGTAGTTGGGTGCCAAAGCATGGAGTTGTATATTTACCTGGGTGCAGTTTCTTGATGATTATTTTTGGTGCAATAGTTGTAACGCGTAATTAAATTCTTTGATGAAATCGTTTCTAATTCTCTTTTATTGTGGGAGCCATCAATTAAACCAGCAGATGCTGATGTCTGGGATAATGTTCTCGATGTTGTTCGAAATTCCAATATCATGGCAAATCATGTTGACTATCATGGTAATTTTACGGCTGAAATATTTAAAGATCTTTTTGATAAACTCTGTAAATATCAAAGAATGCTATGGATCAGTTGACATCCATATGAATGGTGCTTGCTATCACAAATGTCGAATCGAACAAGTGCCAAACATCGAACTTGAAAAGAATATATTCTATAAAACTTCAAATATAAGATCTATATTTTATATGTTTTAATTATTGACTTTATATATAATTAAACCAATTTGATCAAATTAAATCTAAAAATCTGAAAAAAAATTATTTTATATATATTACTGAAAATTATATATATAATAACAATAAAAAATAATGTAATAATATTAAAATTTATTAATTAAATATAGTAAAATGTAAATTTTTCTCTTTATATAAAAGTTTTCAATTTTACTAATAAATATTTTTTATTTTTACATTAAAATTAAAATAATATACATATTTTAACATATATTTTTTTCAAATTTTTTAGATTTAATCTGATAAAGCTATATGTTAAAATATGTGATATTATTTTCATTTTAATAAATTTTGACGTCGTTGCATTATAATTATTTTTTTTATTTATTAACATCTTGATAGCAATTAATTTTATTATATATTCTTGTACCATTATAGATTAATCAAAAGATCCCTGGCTAATCAAATTTTGAATATTCATAATAGAATTGAAATCAGACTCAAGTTCAAATTGAAGATTATCAAGCGCTTAATTGATAATAATTCGTAAACTCATTTGGCAAAATCTTAATTTTTATCTAATAGTTACAGATTATTAAATATTTGTATTTTATAAAATATATAAACTTCTTATTAAAAAGTAAAAATTTAATTTATGAATATAATAATAGAATAGAATCTTTGATCATGTTTACAAATTAAATTTTGTATTTGCTTTTTATTTGAAAGTTTTTACATTTTATAAAATATAAATATCTGATAACTTTAATATTATGTGTTATACTATTAAAAAGTAAACAATGAGTTCTTTTGTAAATACTTTTTCAGCTGTAAAAATAAATTGATATAAATCATAAAAATACTTATCATACAAAAAAAATGGTATAATGAACCGCCGTTTTTTCTTAACGCAATTTATAATCCGTTTTCCCATTTGGTCTCAAAAATTTGGCGAAACCATCTCCAATCAGTTTGATTTCAGTAGCCATAACGATAAGACATCCTTTTTAGCTACAATTGAGTACAATTCTCGATTATTTAGAGTTGCAATTAGTCTATGATGAAGTCTCATCTAGAATATGCAATATTTGTTAACACCTTCCAGTTTTTGAATTAAAAATATTTTTTCGTAACATCTCGTGAAATTCCATATTTTCGGATAAATTTCTATAACTTAATTTATCATATGAATCATCAAGGAAAGCTTAATTTAGATGAGTATATATTTTCTCATTTTGTCATAATTGAGAACTCCCCTTCCCTTTTTCTAGCATTAATTAATTATTGCACGGCATACATTTCTAGGTGAAATAAAAATTTTTGTCTACTTTAAAGATCTCAATTATGAAAATTGCATTGCCACTGGTCCAAGTTATCCATCGAACCAATCGTACGCACTTTACATACTGTATTTGTTTTCTTCAAGCCGAGTTATGATGTCAATCGTAATAGGGAGGCTCAACATGGAAAACAGTTTAGGGTCGTAGCAGCTCAACTTTTTCTATGTTTTAAATATAATGGGAGGTTTAATTGCACATAAGAAACTTACGCAAACTGCTGATAAGGGAATCCACACAGTTGAATAGTTTTCGCGTATATTATTGGTCAATCAGAGGGTGAGCCTCATATTAAAGATTAAAATTACATTCAGTGCAAGAAATTAGCATTGTTAAGATGACGGAATTAATAGTGATTGGAAATACTAACGATTCCAACCGCAATATATATTTATTTTATCATTAAATTATTTCAGTAAATTTTTTACAGTTAAATAAAATTAATCTGAATCGTTCTCTCAAGCTTCCCTTTCAACAACTTGTAGATCTTCGCTCCACTCATGACGCCCGATCAAATGCGACAACCGTGCACGAACAAGATCATTAATCCATTGAATTCTACGTATAGTTTGGCTCTCATAAAACTGGTTGATTCGCCGGTCCTCAGTAACTGCAGTTTCGGAGATGTACCGACGTTCAGACACGAGGTCCGGATCGAATCTACAATTAGAATTCGTAATTTCCTGAATAAGATCGATATCATGCGCGGGATTGTGCTCGAGTACTTTGGCACTAGCGCCTGTTAGAGTGCGTCGGAGCATTTTTTCGTGTAGGGGCGAGAGACCTGGTAGTAATTTTATGGTGAATTGTAGGTATCCCTTGATTTTTGGTGATCCTCGTTGTAGTTGGTTTGAGACACTTATGTCCCCTTGTTGGGCTAGTAATTTTTGATGTGCAGTCAAGCTTTTTTCATATATAGGAAGTTCTATGTTTTTTTCCTCGAGATCTATGAGATCACGTAACCATATTTCAGCGATTCCGACAGTTTTAGCAATCCCAAGAAAATTTTGTCTCTTAATTTTAAAACTTAGGCATCTCTTGTACCGTTCAAAAATCGGGAATAAGACAACATCAGACCACGAGGGAGGCTTCGCAGATGAATATTCGGTCGCGTGAGAATGAGTGTGTGAAATATTCAGTTCAAGTGTTACGTAATAGTGTCGTGCTATTTGCATTATTATAAAGACAACGAAATGAGTAAAAATCCAGTTCATGAGAAAAATCTGAAAAATTGGAAAATGTGATTTACATGTATGATATCTATCTAATTCTACCGCCTTTATATTCTTCACTTCTAATGTTCCCACATCGTATCCTTTTTCTGTTGGCAATAGTTTTAGCGTCACTGGCTTAAATAGAAAACTTAAGCGGACTTTACCACATCCTACACCATCTCGTAGCGGAAACCACTTTGTGACATCCTTCTATTTGAATCGCATGGTTAAAATTGTTTATAGATGTGTATTATTAGTAGTGGTGTGGTTACTTAATTGTAATTGAATAAGTTTACCCTATGTTTGGATTCGAATAGCTCTTTTAATGACACGGTGACAATGCCAATCACCGGGTCGTATTCAAGATCTCGTTGATTCTTAATCAATATTCGTAATGTGGCGGTACTCCAATCACGCACAAATTGTTCGGTACACGCGTTCCAGTATGGAGCTACACTAATTTATTAATAGACGCGATTGAGAATACGATTTCACTTTTCTAAGATTAACGCTGAAAGAGAACAATTATCCTTACTTGTTTAACTTAACTCTCGTTCGATATACTAAATCAAATACAAAAAAAAATATAGTCAATTTTAAAAATCAAAAGGAAATCGACTCTAATTCACATTGTATGTACCTTGCGTATCATTAAGAAACACCACAGCATAAGGATTCGGAAAAGTTGTGCCTGTCAAGTGATCCAATAATGGTATCGTTGACGAGGGCTGTGTGTATGGAGCTGCTGTCACCTGTAAACTCATTGCTTGCTGGATTTGGATACCGAGAATTCCGGCTATATATTTTTATTTCGAAATTTATTTTTGTGTTAATTTAAGTTCGGAAAGATGAAACATATAAAATAGACTCACAAGTCTGCTCTTTTTTGGGCACGGCATCTTTTGGAAGTTTTGGCGAAAAAAGAATTCGACAACGAAGACATCCGCGCTTAGTTCTCCGATCATTATTCAAAAATAAATCTGTCCATCTGTTAAAAAAAAATAAAAATAAATTTTTGAAGAAATCATCCACTCGTTAAATCATAAATATTCAACGCATACCCATCGAATACAAGCTTTTCTTCCTTCCCATCTCCAATCGTGCCAATCAAATCAAACCAGGCAGAACCAATGTGATCATCCGGACTAAATCGATCCCAATCCCATACACTCAGACGTAGTTTGACATGCTCGGAAAGCACATCGATTTCAGGTATTTTGTGAAAATGCTGTTCATTCCATATTGGGTGTGGATCATTTTCGATTATTCGCGAGGTTATTTCCGAATGTATATATGGAGATGGCTCGAGAGCTGAGACAACGTATGGATCGTTATCGCCTGTTAAAAAAATTGAAGATTACGCGTAAGACATATATTTATTTGAATGCTCGATAGAAAATAAAGAGTTTACCTGTTAAATCCACTTTTGCCAAATCTTTTGCTTCGTAGATATCAATTTTGACAACTCCGATAGATGAGGTGTCTAGAGATCAAGCAAGATTTAAACCACGCGAAATTCGACGAAAAAAAATAAATAATATATATTTATATAACCATGTTTGACGTCATCACCGCTAAGTAACTCAGCCAAATCAACATCTGTAGAACTTGGATATGTAACGGTATGTAAAGCAGTATTGACACTAGTCTTGAGAAAATTCTTAAGAATCGGAAGCTATGAAAATATTTAAGATTATATTTAATTTAATACATTAAGTTGGCATGTTATAATTATGAAATAATACACACCTGTGCCAAGTTTATCGGAACCAAGCTGACAATGCTCGTTTCGTAAGTGGGTGCATTAACCAAACTAAATTTGCCACGTGAAACAAATGGCGGAGTGCCTGTGGCCTGAATCTCGAAACGAATCGTTCCTGAAAATCCAATAATTTCAACTTTTACCGGAATGTAGGCTTTAAGCCCTGTTTTGATCGACGCAATTATATGTGGAGGAGCAACTTCAGCGGCAGACGAGTTTTTGTCTGTAGAAGAAATGAACGAGAAACTAGCCTCCCCAATCTTTTGAATAAATAAATGGATCAGGATCGAATTAATAATAAATATAAGTATTTGTATTGGAATATTTACCAGAGTCTCGTCCCCATCTTCAGTCTCGCGTTGTCCAAGTATTGTTATACTAGAAAATGATAAGCACGTTTTATTTATATTCATACCTTGTGGTTAAGAAATTGAAAACCTACTTGTCAATGCGGGGAGCTACTATTCCAAGTTCTAAACTTTCGATAACTGCAGCAGTCTGTATGATTTTTTTTTAGTTAATATATAACTTTCAGTTATGGAGCAGTTGAGTTGACTAAGGTGCATACCACAAAGCTGGGTGCACTACGAGTCATCGCGTCTTCCAGCATATCAGTAATTGAGACTAACAATTCCGGATTAAAAGTACTCCATATTTGTTGAATGATGTAATTTAGCCTTTAAAATCCAAAACGACAAATTTAAATAAACATCGTCATAGGCAGAATAAATTCAAATCAAAATTACTAAGTACTATTAAATTTATTACCATTCAACAGTTTCACCATCGCCATTTCGTAGCTTTTTGACAAATATTTTATAAGCGAAAACAATTTAATTTGGTTTTTTTTAAAAATCCATAATTATAATTACCCTTTCATATCCAAGCTCACGTTGAATGTACCAAGAGATACGTTGCTTAGTGTCTCGAGTACGACTATTATACCAAGAATTGAATTGCGAGATAAAAATCCAAATCAAGACAACAGAGAATCCATATCTTCCAATAAGGAAACACATTACGCAAATTAAGGTATGGACTAAAAAAACTTGAGTACGAAATTCTCTGTCGGCTCTTTCGATATCTGCATATTGAGTTTTTTCTTGGTCGAATTTCACGTTTTCTCGGACATTGTTGTTTTTATTGGTATTATTTATTCTTTCATCCAATCGCTTCTTGTTATTTACACGTATCTCCCCTACCACTACATGATTTGAAAGATCTTGTTCTTGTCCATGTCCAGGACCTTTATATGAATTTGCATTTCCTTGATTTGCTGAAGATTTAATGTTGTTGTTGTTTCTGCTGCATCCTGCGACAGCGCTCCCGCCTCGGTCGTTATTTTCTTCTAGGAATTTAGAAAGAGCTGTGGTTGCAGAATATGGTGATGATAAATTACCGGCGGCCGTGGAAATAGTCGTTTCTACATGTACTACTATTTTTTATTATTTTGGGGTACGAAATCTTAATTTAAAATGGTGAAATTAATATTTTACCTGTTTTACCGTTGCCTATTGGTCCATCCAATATTTTCTCTTTATTTTTAATTTGACTTTTGGTGTTTGTACATGCACTATAATTACTATCACCGTTTTGTTGCATTTTTTTCTTTTTTTGACTAGATAATAAACTATTATTTCAAGTCAATTTAGCGTTAAATCGTTCAATCAAATGGATTCAAAAATGCAGCAGAGGTTATTATATGTTAGACGCTCGGAGTTTGAACAAATAAGAAATAGTCTATATTATACTTGGATGTGGAAATTTTCTTACGTAATGTTCCTTCATCATCTCCGATATGACGATGTTTCGACGTTATACCGATTCATAAGATCACACGATCACGAGATTAGAATTATCAATAATGTAAATAATAAAGTAGCCTTTTCTCTTTAACGTTAGCGTTGGAAGCTTGATTAGTGAGTTTAACAATTTCAATTAAACTTGTCGTAAGCTTTGTAATTTGCCAAAATAATAAATATTTCAGGCCAAATTCTATACGATAACGATAAGATTGTATTGATAAATTGTTCGACAAAACAACGTGCACTGATTCCTAATATAGACATATAAATAACCGTGCGCTTAGCAGTCACACACACTGCATTGTATATCAATTCTTGTGAATTTGAATTTGTAAAATTGACGTTAACGTTAAAAAAGCAAAACAAAAAATAATGGATAATAATGAATTTGAAGAAGAGGAGTATGAAGAAGCTCAGGAATTTGTGACAAAGGTTTTTGTTTTTCTGTTCTTATATTATTATTTTCATCAAGCAATTTCGTACATTTATACCCATATTTATTCGCAAAAGTAGATAAATTCCACAAATCGCGATGCAGTCTTCTTTGCGATCGATTGTTCAGAATCAATGTTGAAACCTGACAGCTTTGACATCGGCAATGGCGAAAGCGAAAACAATGATCCTAATATCCCTTTGCGTTCTGCTATCCGTGCTGCGTCTGAAGTCTGTCTACGTAAAATTATTGATCGATCGCAAGATTACGTTGGAGTTCTTTTATATCATACTGTAAATATGTATTTACTTTTTGTTTAATCTTTCGTGAGTGGTATTGATTTTTAGTATTAATTGTGAATTTAATTTTTGAAAATTAGAGAAAACATAAAAATAAGTCAGACACGAATCACATATACGTGTTTCATGATGTTGATTTTCCGGATGTTAATAGGATCAGAGAGCTTAATGAACTCGCGTCAGGTATTTGAATAGTGAAAAATTTGAAGTGAATGATGCATGTGCTGATCGAATTTTATTATGTTAAAAAAAGCCGAAATCGATTTTAACGAGCATTTTGGATCTAGCGATGAAGAATTCCCGCTCGCTAACGTGTTTATGGCATGTCGCGATTCTCTCGCGCAATTGTGTGTTTTTCGTTTCCTCCTTTATTTTTTATACGGCATTTTATGATTTATGGTTTCTTAGATTTATTTATTGAAATCTATTTCTTTTTATTTGCAGGTCTGCCTCCTTTAAGACCAAAAGAATATTCGTTATTACAGATCAAGATCAGCCACATAAAAACAACCCATTTCTACGAAGCGCGGCGATTACACGAACTCACGTAAATAAATAAATTTTTGGTGTATTCAGTCCAAGTATTTTGAATTTATTCGCTTCGATTTGTAGGACTTGGCCGAAATCGATATTGAAATAAATCTATTCAGTATCAATCGGCCTGACAAGCCATTCAATTTCAATGCGTTCTGGAGTGTAAGTCTCCTTTATCTAATAAACCTCACCATTCTTTCATTAAATTATCACTATATTCTTTAATTTTTAGGAAATTATCTGTCAAGATGACCTTAAAAAGAATCACATCAACACTTCTGGTGATATTGAAGTACTGGTGGAACGCGTGATGGCAAAAGAATCTCCTAGGCGTTCTATGTTCTCGCTACCGTTCCGAATGGGACCTAATGATGTGCTTACTTTCGGGGTCAAAGGGTAAATTTAATCATGGATTATTTCTTTGACATTATTTCGAGGAGGAATGTACATTTATTAAATATTGACTAACAAATAATAGATACGTGCTCTGTATCGAGAGAAGAAAACCACTACATCAATGGGCATATATGAAAGCTGAGGAGATTAAACTAGCGAGCTCTCAAGCTACCTATATATGCGCGGTAAATTTCAATTTTCAAGAATTAATAATAGAATTCAAACTCAACACTTTTATACTAGGATACCGCGCAACGTCTATTAACTTCTGACATTAAATACTCCTATAGCTTTGGTGGTGAAAAGGTATCTATCGATGATTATTCATTTCGATATATTACTGTATTTAATATGCTCAATTTCCAATTTTCTCAGATTGTCTATACCGCCGACGAACTGCACGAACTGAGAAAGATCGGTGAAATGGGTATATATTTAAAGCTCTAAAACTCTTCTTTTTTCTATTATTTATTTGGTTTTTTCCTTTCTCAGGAATCACGCTCCTTGGATTTAAACCATACAGTCGATTCAAGTTTCACTACCATCTCGAGCATCCTTATTTCATTTACCCGGACGAAGAGGTATCATTTTGGTTATCTCCGACACACGTACAGCAAATAGTATACTGAATTAACAAAAATGCCTTTATAGAAATACGAAGGAAGTACTCGGACGTTTGCAGCATTACATCAAAAAATGCTCGAAATGGAGAAAATTGCAATTTGCCAAGTGCGGCTCCGCAAGACTTCAGTTCCTCGTATCGCTGCTCTTGTAGCTCAGGTATGAAGTTTTGTCCATTTTATTCATCATAGAATTTATTCAATTACTGATACGCGTTTATTAGAAAGAAGAATTGGATGAATACGGCGCTCAAATTCACCCGCCTGGCATTCAAATGTATTATCTTCCATACGCTGAAGATTTACGACCGTTGCCAGAGTGGTCGGAACTTACTTCAGGTAAAGGAAACAAAGCTCGCTTGCACAACTTGTATTACCACTGAAATTTTTGTTATATTTAGCACCTTCGGACTTGGCTCAAATTGCGGAAGAAGTGATTAATACTCTCACAATAAAAAGCGGTTTTTCACCCGAAAAATTCAAAAACCCTGGTACAAAAATTTCTCATTCAAATTCACATTTAATATTTGCGTTTAAAAGATTTGTTAACTTTTATTTTACTTGATAGCTCTAAAGCGATTTTATGACGTGTTACAATGTATCGCGCTTGATAAAGAACTGCCGGAAACCTATACTGATACTACAGCCCCAAAAGTCAATGCTATTCGAAAGGTATTTTTAAAATATTTCCTATTCATGAATAATTTATTTGACTTGGCTTTTCATAATCTATATTGATATTATTAATTCCCACTTTTAGCGTGTCGGAAAGAAGTTTATCGAGTTCAATAAACGCATCCTTTCAACCACATCAGAAATTAAAGCAAATCGCCAAGACCTCGTCTACGAAGTAAAGTCAACAAGAACACCAAGGAAGGCAACGACAGGCGCTGCATCTAGGCCAAAAGCGAAACCTGTGTCTGAAGATGGTAGTGTTGATGTAGAAGCATTGTGGAAGGACGGACGGGTGAGTATTTGCGCTCTGTATTTTTATTGGTTACAATGGTTTCTTTGACTAATCTTTTGTTTTAATATATTTATTTAGGCTGAAAAGGTCGGTTATTATATATTTGCTTTAGATGACATTGTCAATGTTAATGATTCTTTTATTTTCATTTATAATAAAAAGGCAACAATTGTGGATATAAAAGCATATCTAACAAAAATAGGACACACAGTTACTGCGAAAAGGAAAGCCGAGTTACTGGAAGAGCTGGATTCAGTCTTGAAGCAAAAGTATTCTGATTAACGTTAAGATTGAATAGTTCGCCTGGTACGTACATAATACACGTTAATCCTTGAATATCGATATGAATAAAAAAACTTGTACATGACATTGTAATTAAATATATGCTCGACCGATTTATAACTTTTGATTAGCTCTAGAGAAACACATGCCTTTTTTTTTCATTGCTGTATATCAAAGATCAATTTATACCACTGCTAAAAAGAACATTTGACTGGATTCCTATAATTGAGTTATCGTTATAGTCTGGTGCAAAGAGATTTGTACCTCGGATAAATATTAATTTTTTATCAAATATAATAAAATACTTAAAGTGTATTTTTTAAAATAATTTTTTTTAGAAAAGTATTACATGTACTTCATTTATTGAATAAAAGTCCAACGATTTTTATTAGAAGCAATTATCGTTATTAACTTTTATTTTGAGGTACAAATCTTTTTGCACCAGACCATACCGATACACGTAAAATCATTCATTGTCTAAGCAACTAACTACATGTATTTTATTCCGATATTCATATATGTCATAGTTCTAAAAAAAACCCTGCTATGTATGGTTCCCCAATTTATCATCAAGAGAGTGTAAATTTTATTCAGTTTACGTAATTCGGTTACGTACATTGATATGATCATCACGCATACATATACGTACAGTCGCCGCAAAAAGTAACGCCCGATTTTTTTAAAAAATGAAATTTTCGATTTATTTCATTTCTGCTTTATAT
>CAJVPL010000821.1:0-19412 GCA_910591945.1 Ambispora gerdemannii | reverse complement strand
TAAATTAATGCTATTGGATAAAAATAAAAAAATAGAAAAGTAAAAATAAAAGAAAAAGTTTTAAATGAACATTACTGTGCTAAAATATAACATGATATAACTGATGAAAGGTAGAATGGTAACAGTATGAATGATCTAGTATAATATTCAATCAAAGTTTGTTATACAATAATAGTAATTTTTACAAAAAAAACATATTTTAATTTGGAACACTTAATTTAAAGCATGATATATCATGGTCCACTAGGCCAAATTTCACCAAAATTCAGTTAATATTTCACTAAATCTCAATAAATATGTGGCTTTATTTTTATCCAATTTGGTTAAATGAGTGATAAGATATTAATTCATTTTTAAAAAAATAAGGAAAATGAAAAATATGTTCAGTAATTTTGGAATGTGATATCTTGTGATTCACTAATTCAATCCAAATCAAAATATTATTATTCAATTTATAAAGATTAGACAAATCGAATAGTTCAAATTGAATTAATAGATCATGAGATATCACGTTCCAAAATTACTGGACATATTTTTTTTTATAGAAATATAAAATATTCTTTATAAAATGCAACAATCAATCACTTCTCACAATGATGCTTTTATTTTTCAAAATATCTCATATTTACAATTTCAATATCTGTAATCGATGCAATTAAGAATCTGAAACTTTTACTCACATCTAAACATGTTCAAAAAGTGAAACTGCAATCAACAAAATTATTCAAAAATTCTCTCCAAACTTATTTCTATATTTAAACAATATCTGAATTTCATCACTGATGATTTTAACTTTATCATTATACAAATTCTTATCTTTACAACTAATACAGATTCTTTTAGTATCAGCTATCACAGCAATATTACTATTAGAAAGAAATCTAACTTAATTAATATTTTTCAAGAAGTTGTTTTTTTTGAACTTAACAGCTTTATTTATTTTATTACCAAAGATTCAAACACCATCAAAAGAATCAGCTCAAAACTCATTTTCTGAATTTTAAATATAGCAAGAAAAAAAATCTGGAATGAAAAATGCAAAATTCAAATTACATATGAGAAATTCTTAAATATTACAAAGAAGCAAAATATTAAAAACACTTATATAATCAATGAGATTATCTTTCTGGATAATTCACCACTTCATATTATTATATAATCAGGTACATTCACAATAGTTCAAACTTATATTAATATAATTTATATATACTTAATCAACATGAAGACTTATATCCTAGAGCAATACATATTATTATCATCAGTGATATCAATACAGACAAAGCTATCAGACTGAAAATCCTAAGTGACAGTATCATGATCAGGCTTCTGATAAGTGTTATCATGATGTAAATGTTCAACCAATATCTGATGACAGAAATTTTACGGTTACTCAATCTTGTCATAATAAGTATACTCCAGGATTACCACACAGTGCATTTTCTTTTATCTTATAGATAGGCTCTCACTATTACTAATAGATATTATGTTTATTTAGTGTGGAATAATTCTATAACAATATAGTACTAATATTCTATAGCAACTTTGATAGTTGTCTAATAATGCACAATAAATGCAAGTATTTTAATAAGTTATTATTTAATCAATTAAATGTACAAATTTTATTAACAATAAACAAGGAATAGTTATTGACTAGCTAAATTTTTGTATTGATCAATTAATATCTTTTTCAAAACTTCAATTGCGCTTTATTTATAATAAATATTTTTCACTAATAAATATTACATTTATAATTAATTATATAAGTTAATAAATAATAAATACTATATAAGTTATGATAATTATGATAATTGTTGTAAATAATGATAATTACTATAATTGTTATAAATGATAGTAATTGTAATAATTATCAAAATTATGAAAGTTATAGGAGTTATATAAATTATGTAAATTATGAAAATTATGTAAATTTCCAGTCATAACAATGATCTGATAAATAATTTAGCTCCTGTATAATTTTAAACAAGTTCATAATAACTAATTATATCTTCCATTTTTAATGCAACAAGAATAATTCGCATAGTATCTGTATAGTCTTTTATATCTCATGTATAATAGCTTTAGTACATATAGAATGAGACTACACTGTAGCTTTATAAATAATTCATATAAATTGAGATTATAAAGATAATAGAAATAGCAAAATTATTTAACTTGTTGAAAATATTTATTATTACTTAAAAATTAATTATATCTTTTATTATTAATAAAAAATATTAAATATAAATATAACTGATCTTGTAATTATAAAAAATCAAGTTATAATAATTAGTTCAACTAATAATTTAAATAAAATATTTATCACTTGATTATCTTTGTTATTAATATATAAAATTTAACTAAATAATATATTATTATTATAATAATATTTATTATAGATTACTAAATATTCAAACAGATTGCTATAGAATATCAATACTATAAGATTATTCATATATTAAATAAATACAAAGTGATATTTATTAGTAATAATAATATTTTATTTTATTAATAAAATAAAAAAATTATATTATATATTAATTCTAAAATAACTAAATAAAAATTTATAATTAAAACTAAAATAAATAATTAATTAAAAACAAATTTTAATTAACAATAATATTAAAAAAGTTCTAAAAATCAAATTATAATAATATATATCAGACATATTTTGTACATATATATATTTATAATATATTACTAAAAATTAATTATGCAAAATATTAATTTGAAGTTTAAAAAACTAATTTTATTAGTATTATTCATAATAATATAAACAATTAAATAAACAAAAAAAACTTATTTTCTAAAATGTATAAAAAGAAATTGATCAATAAATAAAGAGAACATATAATTAGTATCTATTTTGCTAATGTTAAAAATCTAAATATTGTACTTAAACTTGAAATTCTCTAAGCAATAATTTATATTATTATCAAATATTATAAAAAATCAACTCATTACATTTTAAAAAGTATTTTAATTGATCAAAAATCTAATTAATTATAAAAAACATATATTAAAATAATTTATTTTAAAAAATTAGTTTTCTTTATTTGGTGAAATCATAAATAAACTAAATAACAAATTTAATACTACCTATTATTCTAATACTATTTATAAATACTTAAACAAAATAGGATTTGGATACTATATTCTAGAAAAAAATCTTTTTTAATTTCAGTTCAAGAATTTTGTTAATTAAATTAGTGTCAAAAAAAATGTAATTGAAAAATACAATAAAAAATATCATCTAATCTAATAAGTTCAAATTTGCACTTTTTGAATTAGATAACTAGATAAAAATATAACAACAATCTGATAAAGTATACTATCAAAATTATATTAAATTTTAATGAAAATCAGTAATATTTTGGGATTGTTTAAGTTAAGATGGAGTTAGTTATTTAGTACCAGTAAAAGAAATCATAAATTCAGATATCTACATTAATATTTTTGCTAATTACTTTGTATCCTAAACTCATAAATATTCAAACTTTACATTTCAGCAAAATAATGCACTATATTATATCTCATTCTATATGACTTGGTGGATGTTAACACATGGTATCCAGCTTTTAGATTGGGTTGATCAAAGTCATGATCTCAATTCAATCAAACATCTATGAAATATTTTGGATTGTCAACTTCAAAAAAGGAAATCTTTATCTATGTCAAAGCAAGAATTAATTAGTATGTTACAAGAGAAATGGATAAGTATTGATCTGGAAACTTTGTGCGAATTAATTTTAAGTCTATCTAGACATGTAGACAAGGTTATTGAAGCCAATGGAAAAAGTACATTATATTAATTTGTAGGTTCTCAAATTTGAACCAATATAACTATATATTTGACAGTTTCTTTTTATTAAATTTTTTGTTTTTTTAATAAATACAATATATACGAGTTAATTAAATGATTGACATAAATTTCTGGTAATATACTGTAGGGGTGTGTATATATTTTAACTTTATTTTTTGTACACAGCTCATTTTTATATATTTAGTTTATTTAAAACTATCATATATTCTTGAAAACCTTTCGAAATTATCACACGTTTATGTGTTAATAATTGTTAATTATTTTTTTATTGTCAGTGGAGCATTATGGCTCCCCTCTATTTCTCTTTTTTGGAACCTGGGAATAAACAAGAGTATTTATTTTTTCTTTCCTAACTTTCATCAGTAAACGCACTTTTATAGTGAATTTTACCTTCATTATAGTCTTTTTTTATCAATTCTCCCGATTATTTGGGCTGATTGATGAATCCTTTTTTTACTCCTTTTCGCGGTTTAAGAAACTTCACCGTCGTTTAGACTTTCAATTAGCTTGAAAAATTATTGAATCTTGTATATAAATGATAGAAAAAGAAATTAAGGAACAGGTTGATAAAATGCGAAAAGAAACTAGATAGTAAAGAGTATCGAACCAAAAGTTTGGGTTTGACTTTTCTATAATTTGTGCCAAAGCCAAAAGTGATTATTGTTTCCGTGCTTTCTTTTGCAAAGACCCCAAAAGACAAAACATTTACGAGAATTCCCTCGCTAAATAGTTCTCTCGAGGTTAAAAATGTATTATTCGAAAAGGCAGTGATTATCCCCATCAGTGGATTTTCTTTGAACTGTAAAAAATAAGAAATTCGCTTTTATGCTTTCTATAAATACCAACACATAGAAGAAATTAAAAAATGTATCAAAGTAAGTAGATAGGCAGATCATTTTTATCTGTGATGGTGCGAAAAGAAAATAAAACTGAGATTTGATTAGTTTTAAGAAACACAGAATTAGTAAAACAAAGATGTTACGAAATAAGAAGTGGCAAAAGTAAAAATATAAGTTGTTAATTAAATAAACCGATAGTATAAAATATTTTCGGTTTCGGTTAAATATTTTTCGACAAATTTCATGCTAATGGTGTTGGGTTCTCAGGAACCTCTTTAACGATTTGAGCTTTAATTGTTTTAGATATTCCTCAAATTCTTCCTAGCAACCTCTATTTTACCATTCTAAAAAGAAAGAATAAAAAAAAATGCGTTAGAAAACATGCTTTTAGTCCACCCCTCCCCGGGGACCAAAATCACCCTTTTTTTAGATCTTTTTTTAAGCTTTTTTTATTTTATTAGATAATTGAGGGTAAAAATACATATGATTTAGGTAAGAAAAATACTTAGAAAAGAACCAATTTAAGAGTTATTAATTGCGCAAATGAAAAAGAAAAAGGTTTATGTAGTTATTGTGAGGAAAAGACAGCTAGTGAATTAGTTTGTATTGAATGTGAAAAAGGTCATAATGAATTTGTTGGATTTTTCAGCAAAAGTTTTATCAGAAATATTATGGGATTAACCTTTTTAAGTGATCGGAGGCTTGCTTGTTAGTAAAAAAGATAATGGTCACCTTAAAAAATGAGACTTTTTAGAGCAAGAAGTAGAGGTTAGAATCGGTTATCGGAATCGGATTTATAACCGGGTTTAATCGGTTTTAATTTATAACCGGTTCGAAAATTTTCACCGGTTGTAAACGATTAATTAGTAAGGGTATGGATTTTTTGTATTTCGAAAAAATGTGGGGACAGTAATATAACCGATTAATCGGTTGAAACCGAATTAATATAACCGGTTTTAATATGCAATTTTCAAGGTGTTATTAAAACCGGTTTGTAAAAACATAACCGGATCCAAGAAGCACGGAAAATGTTCGAGTTATTTAGTAATTCTCTAAAGGAACAAAAGGAGAAATTGAGAAAATGATCTTGTGAATTAAGCAAAAAAAATAAGGGTTCTTATTATGATACGGATAATTATGGCTATATGCACTGTGAAAAGTGTGGAAAAAAGGGGAAACGAAAAGATCCGAGGTTCTGGAGTTGGAAGTGAAGAAAAAGTCTAGTGTTAAAGAATTTGGTAGAGAAATGCCAGTCAGTAAAAGGTATCTGTTGAATAAGTATGTGAGGAGGGGTATGTTTAAAAGCATGCTCGTGCCTTGATAAGAATTGGAGAAAATATTTAAGGAAAGTGTACAAGTTAATAGAAAATTTTTTAATTCTGATTCTTTCATCAAAAGAAATAGATTTGCTTTTTTTACCTCCTTGGAAATGGAGATGAAAAAAATTGGTCTTGGATGTTGCTGTTGAGTTCGCTGTTCAACTAAATTGATTTACTTGTTGCAATTGTTGGTTTTCTCTGATAAGCTGATTAACTTGGCTTTGTTGATTGTCACCATGGGTTCCTTCGCGATCAGCCACGTCATGTAATTTCTAATTCGCACATTCATTTCGCCCAAATTCGTAAATATAAATAGTTTCGTGGGAAAGCACGGCAATCATTGTGAGCTCTTTGCCTAGGGTCTTCTCTCTCGGTCGAATTATTCACATGAATAAGACGACAAGAACGCATTATGATAGCTACATCCTCGCTCTGGCTCATTATTGTTTCTTTGTGACGTTTCTCTGGATCACGAAAACTCAGGAATTTAGTTTGCACAATTGTGGTATATTTGCCAATATCTTCTGCAAACTTTATTAACCGCCTCGGTCAACTTATTCAAAACTTCTTTCTCACCAAAAAGATTACTGTATAATCCCGGAAATAAGCATCACCCCTCAGTTTAGAGTTCATTCTCTCAAAAAGTGCAAATAAGCACCACTTTACAATATATCTAAAATTTAATAGCAAATATAGTATTTAAATTCTGAGGCTGATACATCATTTCCTTTGACAATATCTTAATATTCATTATATTATTATCATAATCTAAAGATCATCTGTTCCATATTAAACTGAACGCTAAAAAAAATAAAAATTGGTTATTTTAAATTTTAAAAATAGCGAAAAACAAAAATTATATTGATAGATACAACTTATATTTTAATGAATAAAATCCGCTTACCTTTAGTCGCTTATAATTATTCGCCATTTTTTTTCGGTGTACGATTTCATAAGTGAGCTATATACTGCAGTGTTGTACACAAAAAAATATAAATAACACTAAATTTTATTATAAAAACCTATTTTGAGTGACTAATTAAAAATGCTTAGAATCTCATTTTGCATATATCTGTATATTTTCAATAGGAGTTTTCAAGTTAGATAGGAGTTGGGACAGTCAACATTGAACCACTGTATCAATCTATAAAGCGGTAGAGTGGTTTAAAAAGAGATTCTATTAAAATTACATTTTCGGGAAAAATTGTCTCGAACTCAAAATCCGCCAAAATTAGGCTGCAAAAAGTGGTGCTTGTTTCCAGGACTTATGGTATCACCAATACCAATGGTGTAAACCATATCTTCTCTGAAACGAAAATGCCCTACTTGCACATCATTTGTTTCACTAATCCCATATTCACTTTGAAGGCTGATTTGCCATTACCATTGTTTCGTTGGTCATTTATATATATATATATATTTATTTAATTCAAGTATTAGGAAATTTTCTACAGTCACGACACCTAGTCTCGCAGTTTTATATTGTTATTTTAAAGCCTATAACTTTTGTAGAATTAAATTTCTAAACAAAACTACATTTAATTGTAGACTACACGATGGTCTACAATCAAATATTTAGTTTCCGTCAAGAAATTTAATTCTACAAAAGTTATAGGCTTTAAAATAACAATATAAAACTGCGGGACTAGGTGTCGTGCACTAGAAAATTCCCTTTTCCTATAGACGATTCTGGAAAGGATAATGGAAGATTATCATGACATGAGAAACATTTTTATATGAAAAAAATCAGATCCATTCTTAATTAATTAATCGTTATCGATAATGACAATTATATCTTTTTGTACATGATAACACGATCCTTTGATTTTCTCATTATAGCATAAATAATTTTGTTGCCACTTCTGTGCGAAAACACATTTATCAGATTTGGTGAACGAATTGCTATTTTAAAAATCAACATTTTGAAATTTTTCCAATTAAATTTTAATAAAACAAAATAAGATAAAATAAAATTATATTATATTAGTCGATTGGCCGAGCTTCTAATAAATTCGAATACAACCCGAGTAAATTCGAAGTAAATTTTCTTTAATCGAAACGACGCAAAACGCAAAGCGCAAAATCAAAAATGAATACAGGTACATGTACACACTCATGATATCGATCAACCCCAACAAGATGCAAAATACAATACAATATTTTATACTATACTTTAATATAAAATAAATTACATCAAAAGTTTAAAATCGTACAATTAACCAAAAAGAGAAAATACACGAGATTCCTTAAAGTCATCACGCAAGCGTCAATATCGATATCATTTTTGTGAATCCGGTAAACTGTCAAGTTTTTTTTAATTTATGGTTTCACGTTTTTAGCCTCTTATTTTCTATTTATATATTGTTGGAATCTGACGCAAAATATAATTTTTTTTGAACCTGTCAACAACATATAATACTACTCTCATTCGCCAATTTCACAATGTCACTTTCTTCAAAACGCAAACGAGCCGGCAATACCACAAATTCTTCCAAACAAGCACCACCAATTCATACCGACAAAGAATTCACACAAAACGCCACAACAACTTCTGTAAACTATGAAGACGACATAAACGACTTTTCTATCGCTTCCTCGAACTCGTTTCACACTGACGACGAGTTACCAATCTCTTCAAAAAGGTCAAAAAATGAGCCTAATACTCCGGAGGAAGAGGAAGCAAGTATTAATAGTAGTAGTAATAGCAGTGTTAGTGATGGTAGTGGAGCCTCTGCCACCATAATAGACACAAAAAACTTTCCGCACTCACCTCCGCTGTTGTCACCTTCTCAATACACGTACACGGTAAATCCACCACCGGTCGGTAGACCGATTAGAATTTATTGTGACGGGATCTTCGATTTGTTCCATTTCGGGCACGCTAGAATGCTCGAGCAGGCTAAAAAAGCTTTTGGAGACGAAAGGGAGGTTTACTTACTGGTGGGAGGTAATTTGCTGATAATACATTATGTTCAAGATATGTAATTTTACTTTCGTTGCATCATGATTGACCATTATTTGTGCAAATAATTAGTGTGCGATGATCAATTAACGCGCGAGAAGAAAGGGAAGACCGTCATGAACGGATATGAGCGCGCGGAATCTTTGAGACATTGTAAATGGGTGGATTGCGTGATCGAGCACGCACCTTGGGTTGTTGATCAAGAATTTCTTAGTAAACATCGTGTAAGTTGTGAAAACTATACTTATTAACAAATAATACTGTATATACAATTCATAATAATTTGTTTTTTTATTATTATACATTTGCTTTGATATATATGTGTTGTCTTATAGATCGATTATGTGGCGCACGATGATATTCCCTACGCGTCGATCGATACCTCCGATGTATACGCATTCGTTAAGGAACAAGGGAAGTTTCTTCCGACACACCGTACTGAGGGTGTGTCTACCTCAGATCTAATAACACGCATTGTAAGGGACTACGATCAATACGTGAGAAGAAATCTGGAGAGGGGGGTTACAGCAAAGGAACTTAATTTAGGTTTCTTAAAGGTACTTGTTCATTTACTATAATCTCATCATTTTAATTACGAACAATAATAATTGGAAATGCTGCTTGAATACAAAATTAGGAACAAGAAGTAAATCTGAAAAAGTCAATATCCGACATAAAAACGTCGATTCATCAAAATTGGCACGGGACGAAAACTGAACTGCGAAATGACTTTTCAGAATTAAAAAATGATTTGCGACAGACTTTTGCCGTGTGGGAGGAGAAAAGTCAAGAGTATGTGCGAGAGTTCTCGCGAAAGTTTGGCGCTGAATCCGTGGTGGTTTGTATTTCCGCTTCTACTGTTATTTTCTTTTTTCCAAATACATATTTATATTTATTTTATAGGATAAAATATTCCGCCGACGATCACGAAGATCAATGGTGGGAGGTGTAGCCAACGGAGAAGACTCCAGTACTTCTACTACCACCAACAATAACGACGATGACAACAATAACAAAAACAACAACAATAGCAACAGCAGCAACAACAATAACAATAGCAGCAGCAGCAACAACAATAACAATAGCAGCAGCAGTAGCAGCAGCAATGGGGAATCAAGCGAGCGGTTACGTCGCATAAGAAGCTTTGATTTTCTGAGACGAGATTCTTCATAGGAATCTAATTTAAAGCGAAAAAAAAACACTACATTTTAATATTTATTTTCATCTTTGGACAAGAAGACTTTATTTAGAATTATTGTTTAAAAATGGTATATATTTTATATATTTACGATTGAGTGAACGTGCACATTATAAATTTTTTTGTTTAACAAATGCATTCATTATTCTACTACTGAAATTTCTTTTGTTTATTTAATCAATCATCGTTATTTTTATCACTTTTTTGTTCCTTCTTTTCTCCCCATACTTTTTTATTATGATGCACGAACATATATCAATTATGAAATTCGAAATTAAAATTCTTAGGCAATTTATGTATACGCATATATGAAATATATGTTCATCAATTGTCCCCAAAAGTTGACCCACGTTGGGGCGAACTCTGATTTGTGTACCACACGCGACATCATGTAAATTTTTATCGTTATATAGTAAATATTGGGTTTTTATGTTGTTGTTGATGAACTTTAACATGTGCTACAATTTTTTGGGGTATAAGAATGGGGTGCGATTGAATTGTTCGTCGTTGTTGGGTTAATAAACCCTTGCACATAATTATTCTAACTCCCAAAAAAAATTGATCAAACTATTCTTTAATCACTAATGTGTAATGATGATATGAGGCGTGATGACAATATGACAAAAGCAAAGACGAAAATTTACTATAAATTATCCACCAACAAATATTATTCTCAAGATTTACATTATATCATCATTTATCATTTTTAATACATTTGATAAAGTTTTAATAGATAAATGAAAGCGTCTGTTGTTATATAAGAAGGCTGTGGTGGAATGATCTTTTTTGTTACAATTTAAACTTTTCACCAGAAGAAAAATCTGACTGAAGTTCCAAGAAAAAGAAAGCTTGAATCTCTCCCCTGCCCAAATCCCTCGATTCTCTCCTAAAATGCAGCTATTCAACACATTCTTTACACAAGCCTCCACGATAACGGGTGTTCCGCCAGATCACCTACGCGTTCTGGCAACCCTAATGTCAACATATCCGCTTGCTCTGACATTTCGTAGTCTTCCCCCGAGAAATCAAAACCTTAAACATCTTTTTAGTTTAACCTTTGCTATACTAGTCATGTTTGGTATGTTTGATGTGGCTAATACGACGTCATTGTCGCGTTTTGCCACGGGTGTTTATGGGTTCTTGGTGTGCGCGTTACTTTGTTACGCAGTTACGGTCTATGTGAAAGGAAAGTGGGCTCCAAGAATTGTGTTTTTCTTGGCAATGGGGCATTTGAGTGTCAGGTATTAGATCTCATTTTGGGTCGCGTGATCATGGGACAATATAAGGTTTAACAATATGATCGTTGCGTGTAACATCCAAGAAAAATTCGCGTCCCGCGTTTTATAATCAAAAATGCTAATTTTCTTCTACGCTTGTTTTGCAGCCACATTTATCACCAATTATCTAGCGCTAGACTTTCCAATGACAAATTTGACTTAACGGGGCCACAAATGATTCTCGTGATAAAACTGACCACTTTTGCATTTAGTGTTTATGATGGACAAAAACCAATTAAAGTAAGCTACATGCTTCTTTTTACTAATGATCCTCTATTTATTTACATCGAATCTTTATACTCACAATCTTTACCGTTATAGGAATTAACACCATATCAAAGAAATAAACGTATTGTAGTCTTGCCATCTTTACTTGAATTTCTCGGTTATGTATTCTTCTTTGGTGGCTTTTTAGTTGGACCGGCATTTGAGTTTATGGATTATCGTCAATTCATCACAATGGGCATGTACAAACTCTCATCTAAAACTCTGAAGCGTATTCAATTGCAACATCATGATGAGATCGACCAGAGCCTGCAAAACAACATTATCGGTCAAAATAACGGACAAATAACAGATAATCAAAAAGATGATGACGATGACGATGAAAAGAAAAACCTTTACTATATTCCAGATGGATTTTATCCGGCCGTGCGGAAATTACTGTTTGGATTTTTTTGGATTACATTGAGTATGTTGATGGCAAAGGAATTCACGATTGAGTGGACGTTGAGTGAAGAGTATAAGAAAAAATCGTTCTTGTATAAGTAAGTAAAATAATCATATGGAATAATGTGATTTATTTGATTTGATTTGATTTGATTTAGTTTGTCACATCCATTTCTTTAGATTCTATTATATACAAATCGCTGCATTCTGTGCCCGATTCAAATATTATGTTGTGTGGTTAATCGCTGAAGGAGCTTGTATTCTATCAGGATTAGGGTTTAATGGATACGACGACAAGGGGAACGCTAAATGGTATATAGAAAGAGTCAACAATTCTTTTTTTATCCCATTTATTCTATAATCATCGACGTTTGTAGGAATCGTGTCACAAATATTGATGTCATCGCCTACGAAACAGCCGATAATATCAAGACTCTGTTAGAAGCGTGGAACATGAACACGAACATATGGTTGAAAAATTACGTGTATTTACGCGTAACTCCATCTGGCAAGAAACCAACCTTTTTCTCGACTTTTGCCACATTTGGGACTAGCGCTTTATGGCATGGATTTCTCCCAGGCTATTATCGTAGGTTATTTTGTGAAAAACATGCTATGGTGCATAAAATCTAAAGTCATCAAACGTTTGTGTTTTATAAAATGTATAAACTTCTTTACAAAGAAGTAAATGCAAAATTTAATCCGTGAATATGATAGAATAAGCCCTTTCTGAGCATATTCACGGATTAAATTTTGTATTTACTTTTTAGTAAAGAAGTTTATACATTTTGTAAAATACAAACGTTTGATGACTTTAGATTTTATGCACCATAAAGGTTATGATGGCCAATACGATTAATTTTATACATATTTTTATTCATAGTAACTTTTGTGAGTGGTGCATTCGTTCAGAGTACACACAGAGGTAATAAAGTAAAAAGATAGTTGTATATATAATATGAAAATATTTATATAACATCCTAATTTTCTCAGCCATAAGACGCAACATTCGCCCATTCTTCCTCACTCCAACACTATCACCATACAAACGAATCTACGACTTAACTGGCTGGTTTGCCACGCAAATCACCATAAACTACCTGATCGTCCCGTTTCTTCTTTTATCCCTTCGACAATCGCTCCACGTCTGGAAGTTAAACTACTTTATCGCACACGTTGGCGTCATACTGATAAATGTGTTGTTCGCAATGGGTGCCGGTAAAATGTTGATGAGAACGCGTGTGCTGTTGTCGAACAAAAAAGACTTGTTGAAACAAGTAGAAAAATCGACAAACGGAGACGCGAAGGATATCGGAGAAAATATTGAGAATGCGGTTGTGCCTGAATAACGAAAGAAATGGAATAGACGCACAGATAGATAAACAGAAATAGGTGAATTAATTGTACCCACTCTGTGTATGCCTATAATTACAGAAATCAAATATATGAAGCATCCTGTTCACGCATTATCCAACATAACTTGAGAATACTTGTAGCTAGTTCCATCTATTATTGCTTTTTTTTAATATTGTGTAAATATAAATGTAAATAGCATATTCTCAATACAGTTTCTTGTCATATATCTATTTTTAAGACTTGATTACCACAAAAAATGTACTACCCCTGAAAAATTTCTTCGTCAAAATTTTCAATTAACGTTAGTATATTTTGACCTACTAACGCTAAAATGTTTACGAAATCTCCGATTTTGTATAGAGCATAACGATAAATCAATTTTTGAAATTTAAGAAATCCAAGATTTCCATTTGTTTTACGAGAAAACAAAAAATCAGAACAGGGCAAGAGATAAAAATTCCAGAAAATTTTTCAGGATGGTGCGTGTTTTTTTGCTGGCCACTGTACAAATTATTGTTTCTATCGATATTGATTCATCTGATATTTGTTTAAGAGTGAATAGAATAAAAATTCCATCATTTTGCTATCGTTTACAAAGATAAAATTGCCTGAAGTCTTGATTATTTATAAAAAAATTCGAAGGACATGTCTCAAAATCCATATACGTATATGTGAAAATATATTTACATAATTATTTACATCAACATCGGGAATAGGTTATAAAATATTTCCTTATATGGTGATTTTGCAATTTTTGTATTTTAATTTTTAAAATTGCCATAATTAGAAAATGGGTATGCTGAAATTAAGGGATAAAGTCTACAAATTAACGGGATCTATAGTATTATCCGGGGTCTTGTTCTTTACGCGAGAATTCACAATGGATTCAGTTCAAAAGTTACTTGGGAAAAAGGCCAACCCAGATGAAATGGTTAGTTTAGTTTTCAAACTTTACTGGTAAAAGAGTCGTCGTAAATTAAATTTAGTTTCGAATTTAAGTGAAGATTCTAAAAAATTAGAGAGCAATAAGCGAAGGTTCTTTAATCACATGCAAATAATTGATTTATTGACTATTAGCAACTTGCGTCGGTTGCTTCCTTTTTCTTAATTATATAATTTTTTAAAATCTTACAAAAAGGTTCGTAAATGGCGCCAAAGCATTCGTGCCCAAGAACGCGCACTAGATCGACAACTACGCGGCATGGACACTGAAGAACAAAAGCTAAAACGAACACTAAAACAAATGGCGAAAAAGAACGATGTAAAGAATGCGAAAATACTCGCGAGGGAGTTGGTGCGCTCAAGGAAACAGCGTGATCGAATATATACGAGTAAGGCGCAACTGAATTCAATTATTATGCAGTTGCAGCATCAGTTAGGTATGAATGTGGAATTGGAATACGAAGAATAGAGTGATTAAAATCTATGTGTGTGTGTTGAAGGATGAGAAAATTGTAGTGATGTTTATGATATATAAAAATTTATAGCTACACTCAAAGTCTCTGGAACACTACAAAAAAGCACAGAAGTAATGAAAATGGTAAACACACTCGCAAAATTACCAGAGATTTCGAAATCTATGCAAGAACTTTCAATGGAAATGATGAAGGTATGTTGTTGCATACATTTAGTCGTTCTATTTTTCATTTCAATTATTAACCTTGTTTCACTTTGTTCTATGATGATGATGATGATGATGATGATAGGCTGGAATAATCGATGAAATGATAGAAGACACAATGGAATCATTAGAGGAGAGTGATGTTGAAGAAGAGGCAGACGAAGAAGTTAATAAAGTTTTGTTTGAGTTGACTGATGGTAATAAATTGCTTGGTTATTTATATATTTATCCGTCATCATGTATTATTTTTTTCTTTTATAAAAGTTTTAATAATCGTTGGGTGTTTTTTGGTAGGTCTTCTTGGAGAAGCAGGAGAAGTAGGTGCTCCATTAGAGGTAATTTTTTCTTTATTCCAATTGCAAATTGAAGTTCTGGTTTTTTGTAAATATTTAACTGGTTATGTATTCTTCCTCGCATAGATAAAACAACAGCAAATAGAAGTTCTAGAAGAAGAAGAAGAACCAGAGTTAGATGAGATGCAAGCCAGATTACAAGCATTGAAATCTTGATTGTACTCAGCTATATATTTCAAATATTTATTTGTTCATTAATTCACTCATTATTAATACTGGTTATTATTTAATTAGTCATTTGAGATCGATTTGAAATTTCACATGTATATTATGAATATGATTTTGAATTTTATTATTTCTTTTAATATGATAGATGAAACATAAATAATTGGTAATGAGTAGAAGATTAATGATTACTTATTATAGTTTGATTAATTATTTGGTTAATAATATTTGTTTATATATTACATGTATGTATGATTTTGATTAATGATATTTTGAAAATATATAGATATTATAATCAATTACAAAATCAATTTGTATATAGAGAAAAAGATTATTTATTTTAAATAAGCAAGTAACTAGTTTTGTATATAATAAAAATTTTTTATAATGATAATATTATATTATAATTTGCATATTGTTATTATTTTGATATGTTTTGAATTTTACTTAGAATAAACATACAATTTATAATATTTCTTATCAACTATAATTATTAACTTATGTGATAAAATATTTAAAGAGAAATAATAAAGTGTTTATATTATAATTTATTAGAATAAAATCTAATTTTAATATATTAATATATTAAATTATTAAATATTAAATATTAATAACTTGCTTGAACATTTTCAAATTAGTAATAATAACTTGTTTAAGTCAAAAATTATAATAGTTTAATAACTTAAATGTTTTCTAAATCAAAAATTATAATAAGAAACTATAATTTGATTACTTTGTACTAATAATAATAATATATAATAATAATAATAATATATAAGTAATATTTAATATATTTTTATAAATTTTTATATTATAAAATATAGAAATCAAAAATATAAAATTATTACAAAAAATAATTTTAATTAATTATTATAAATAAATATCAAAAGATATTTATTATTTTTTTTGTTAAGTTAATAATTATTTTAAATATATATATTATACTATATTATACTAATATTATTTTTGCTTATTATATTTATTTACTATATAAACTTTCTATTACAAAATATAATTAAAACTCTCTATAAAAATATTTTATATAAGAATATTTGCTTATAAAAATCTCATTTTTAAGAATTGATTAATTTTATATTTAATTTTATTCTATATAAAAACAGTTTTTTTATAAAAATATAAAATATATTATTTGAAATAGTTTTAATTAATCTCTCTTCAAATAAAAATATATCATATAATTAACCAATTATATTTTCTGTATAATTTAGTCAATTTTATAAAAAAAGATTTAACAAATACTTAACATAATTTTTTAATATACTAATATAAAATAATATTAAAATATTAAAAATTATAATTTATATAAAGATTATATAAGATCTAAAATTATAATAGATTATAAAAAAAAATTATAGATAAATTATATTAATCTGTAAATATATAATATAATTTCTTATCATTATTAAATAAAAAAATAAAAATGAGAAATATATGTGAAAAATAGATATGAGAAATAAATAAAAAAAAAATAAATTACTATATAAATAATAATTTATTATATTTATAAAAAAAATGAGTAATTAATTATTTAATTTTTTATAACTCATTAATATTTTATTTAATTAATTTCATAATTCTATATTAATATTTAAAATAATTTTATTAAATAATAATAAGTATAATTAGTATTTTAAATTTAAATATTTATTTAAATTTCAATTAGAAATTCAGTTCAAATTTCAGTTCAAATTTTGATTTGAATTTTTTTAGTTCAAATTTTAATTCAAATTTTTATTTGAATTTCAATTTGAATTTCAGTTTGAATTTTAATTTGAATTTCTATTCAAATTTTAATTCAAAATTCAATTCAATTTATAATCTTATTAAAAATTTGTTTTTTATATTCTTTTTATAATCTCATATTTTAATTGTAAAGTTATTCTTATTATTTGTCTTATAATCTTTTATTTATATTAATAAAGTTATATTTTTTATAATATTTGAAATTGATCCTTATCTATATTAGTAAAGTTAATAATATATAATTAAATTAATAAAAGAAATTATATTTAATTTGTTTATAAACTAATTATTAAAAAAATATAATTATTTTTGAATATTTTTGATCTTATTCTAGTTGATCAATAAATGAACATATATTACTTATCTTTAAATATTTATATTTTTTCTTATATTTGAAGTTATATTTTATAAACTTTTCTATTTGATTTGATAACACATGTTATTTACATATTTCTCTTGTAACAAAGCTTAAAATCATATAAAATAATAATAAAATTTGATATTTTCTCTGTGAAATAAAGAAATATTAAATACAATAAATTAATTAATAAATAAATTTTCTATAGATGAATTACTCAAATTAATAAATCAAACTGAATTCAACACAATCAACCAGTATTAAAATAAATTAATTATTTAAAGAATTAAGAAATGAAATTGATTTAAAAGAAACTCTTATCAAAGAACAATTTAAAAAAATAAAATATCAAATAATTAAAATAGTTAATGAAAATTACCTAAAAAATATAATCACCAAATCAATTAATTAACTTAGTATATTATTAAAATAACACTCCTAATAAAGCAAATAAGAAATTCAAATATATATATTATTTATAATAAGATATTACAAATTTTTTGATATAAAGAAAAGCTTACTGACAATAACAAAAACTTCAAAAACAATTAGCTGAACTTCAAAATTCAGAAAATCAAATAAGCTATCAATACAAATTTTTGAAAAAGATTTAGAAGATCAAATAATTCAAGAAATAGAAAAAAATATTAAAAAACAACAATCATAATTAATTATAAATAGATAACAATTCAATTAATTAATAACTGAATTAATAAATCTTATCAATATTATTTAAGCACAAGTTATTATTACTTTTTTAGCAAGAAAAATATTATTTACAAAAATTATTAATTTCTATAAAGATATTCAAGCTCTTATCAGAAGATTACAAGATTTTGAAAGTATATGCCAAGCTAATAATATTATTAATATAAGAAAACAACAAATTGTTAATGCATATTTAAAAAGTATCACTGAAATATGGCTTGCTAATAAAAGAGCAATTATACCAAATTGATCAATATAATAAAATTTAAATACTTCAAATAATACAAATAATCAAATTACTTTATTTACTTTTCAATTTAAATAACAATTTAGAATTTTTAATAAAATATATAAATAATAACAATAATTAAATCAAAAAAAATAATTACCAACTAAAAGTATTGAACAATATTTCATTATTGTTTGAGAATTACTTTGTTGAATAGATTCAAGTAATACATATTCAAAATATCTCAAAGTAATATTATTTGTTAATAGATTAAAATTAGAGATCAAATTCTTTGTTAATTTAGCTAGATTTACTATCTTAAATACTATAATTCACACTACTCAATTATATAAATTTAGTTATTAATAATTTATTAAACTCATTACTAGTAATATTACTATAAGTCTATTAAATATTTTAGTTATATTACAATAATTAAATAAATTCAATTAAGTTTTATAACAATTAGTTGCTTTAACAAATAAATTAGAAATATTATTAACAAATAATAATCAAAATATTGATTAACAAAATAATAGATCTAATAGAAAAATATTTAATCAATAACAAAATAATACTCAACTATTAACTTATTATAATTATAAAAAATCTGAATATATTGCTATTCATTATCAAAGTAAAAAAATAATAATTATAATAATAATTATAATAATACTAATAATAAATCTAATCAATATTATAATAATAATAATAATAATAATAATAATAATAATAATAATAATAATAATAATAATAATAATAATAATAATAATA
>CAJVPL010000820.1:0-19435 GCA_910591945.1 Ambispora gerdemannii | reverse complement strand
ATTAAAATTAAAACTGAAAACTATCTCAATTGATATAATTTATTTACAACAATTAATAAATTTATCTTATTACTTTTTATGTAAGAAAGTGTTCTTATAATTAGTTAACTAAAAAATAATTTAAGAAATCTTCTTATAATTTAATATAATAATTATAACAATATTTTATAGATAAATAAAATATTATAAATTCAATTTATTAAATCATTTTAATGATATGACATTATAAATATATGAAAGATTAAATTATAAATATAATATTACAAATATATAAGAGATCATTAAAATAATATTATAAATATATAAAAAATTATCAATATAATATTATAAATATATAAGAGATTATAACAAAACTAATATAAAACTTAAAACTTAAATAATAAAATAATACATTAATATTCTAATTGTATTAATTTCAAAAGGAGATTATTATCAAAGAAGTTTATTTTTGAGTTATTACTTGATTAATTAACTGATTAACTAATTTTTTAAGCTAAAATATATTTTTTTTATATAAAATTATTAAATTAAAACTATCAATAATATTCTAATTATATTAATTTCAAAAGAAGATTATTATCAAAGAAGTTTATTTTTGAGTTATTACTTGATTAATTAACTAATTAACTAATTTTTTAAGCTAAAATATATACTTCTTTTATATAAAATTATTAAATTAAAACTATCAATAATATTTACAAGAAAATTACTTATTTGCTTACTTGATTACTCACTTATTTATTTATTTGTAATTTAATATAAATATAAATTATTTAATATAATATAAATAAATAATCTATTTAATATTTGTAAATAATAATATAAATAATAATATAAATATAATATAAATAATATAAAAGCTAATATAAATAATAATATAAATAATATAATATGAAATATAAATATAAAGAACTTAACTAATTAAAATATAAATATGTATTCTCAAAATTATTCAATAAAATTAAATATAATTTTGACTAATAATTAATATGAAATTCCATTATATAACAGTATTTCAAATTATTTAAGACCTAGAAATAAATTAAATTATATTATATTAATTCTATTTCTATCTAAAAAATCTAGATCTCTGTAAAAAAAATAAAAAAAATAATCAGAAAATAATCTAGATTTTAGTATTGGAAAATTACCAGTTTTGTTAACAATTTTTGAATTGAAATCTAATAAAAATTTGATTAAAATCCAATAATTTTGGAATATAATATCTTATAATTCACTAATACAATCTAAACAAAAATAATATTATTCAATTTATTAAGACTAGTCAAATTGAATGATATTATTTTGGTTCAGATTAGATTAGTGAATCACAAGATATCACATTCCAAAGTTACTGAATTTTTAATTAGATTTTTATCAGATTTTAATTCAGAAATTTGTTAACAAAACTGGTAATTTTTCAGAACTAAAAAACTACATCTCTTTTTGATTTTTTTTTATAGGAATATTTAATATTTTACAAATCTATTTATTACTTGTTATTTTTTGTAACTTGTTATAATTATTAATTTTGTATTATAATTATTTGATATTTTTATTAGATTTAAATATCTTTTTTTTCTTATCTTTGTATTTTATATTAAATTTTTTATTTTTTTAATACTAGTTAAATTATTAAAAATAGTATAAAAAAATTCAACAAAATTTCACTTTATTTTATGAACTGGTTTTTTATTATAATTTTAATTTTTTAATATATTTTATAAAGCTTTTTTATTTTATTTATTATAATTATCAGATCAAGAAATTTTTTATTAAAATAACAACAAATTTAATAATTAATTATTTTGAAATACAAATTATTCATAAAGATATTTTTGATTGTGGAATATTTAAAACTAATATTGTAGTACCAACTTTATAAAACTACTTGATTTAAAAAAAATTATTCAAAATGAAAAATAACAATTTGCAACCTGATTTAATTGTACAAAAAAACAAAGTGAAGCAAATATAAGTGATAGTCTTATAATTAATTTGAATTAGTTGAATTTTATAAATCTGAAACATTTAGTAAAATCTATTTTGCTATTTTGTTAGTAAAATTGAAAAGAAAATATATAGACTTAGACTAATAAAAATAGTATTGAAAAAAATTCTCAAAACTTAAGTAAATAATTCTTGGAATAAGTAAATTTTATTTCTTATTGATAAACAAATTTCAAGAATTTTTAACAAAATTTTTCTCTTATATTAATTATTTAGTTACAAATATATTATTATTGTCTTCAATCTGTATATTTGAATAGAGTCAAACCAAAGAAAATTAAAAATACTTCAAAGTGATTTTTTAATTTGATGAAAGATGTTCAAAATACTCAAAACTTTGATTTATTTTACTTATTAATATAAAATTGCTTATTTTTTCAAATAATATCAATTAGTCAAATTTAGCACTAATTTATCCCACAATATTTGGTCTAATAAATTGTTAGCTAATCAGCTCAAAATTTGTACACATATATTTTAGAATATATAACTATTTTTTAAGATTATTTTATAACAATCATATTTTAATTGGATAATTAAGATCTGAGTTTTTGTTAGAGTTAAGATTCTGATATGTAATTGGTTAATATTGAAGTTGCTACATGTAATAGTTGTTTCAATTAGATTGATCCTTTTTAAAAATCAAATAATGTATAAAATTTTATGATATAACATCTAAAGTTATCAAATGTTTGTATTTTATAAACTGTATAAACTTCTTAACTAAGAAGTAATACAAAATTTAATCCGTGAATATGCTCAGAAAGGACCGATTCTATCATATTCAAAGATTAGATTTATTCTGAATATTTTTTACTGAGTTGATTAATTTTTTATATATTTTAAATACAAAAAATTAATTTGTATTTTGCATAATGAAAAATATTGAACATTTAAATAGAAAGAAAAACTCGTATTCTATTATAAATAAATTTTGACATTGTTACATTACATTTGATTGCCACTGTACTTTTTTTATAGAATTAATGTTTTTAGATTCATAAATTAAATAAAGAATAATAAAAATTCTAAAAGTATTTACCATTTTCATTAACAAAGAGCAGTATTCATTATTTTGTTGAAAGTGCATCATCATAAATTTGTAATTATTTTAAGACAATCGATATATGTATCTTTTTATCTTTGATTTCGTGTGATATACTAAAATCGAAATCGTTAGAACATATAAACCCTAAATATTCGATATAATTTTAATTAATATGTAACCTTAATATGACCTTTATCAGAAATTAATTTATTAGCAAAAATTCGATTGCGTTTGTATGAATTTGTTGTTTTTTGTTCATATTTGTAGGAATAGTTTTCATTTCCTTGTCAAATTCCATTAATTCCTGCATTTTTCTTCGCATATCATATGATATACTAAAGAGCTGTATTACTGAAAATGTAAAGTATTCAATTCGTAGTAGCTTTCTGGAGATCGGATAGAGTTGATGAAGGCATTAAGTTCCCAAACAGTTGAGCTATTTTCTGGAATAGGATCCCAACATTTTTCAATAATGAATTTGCACCATCCGGAAACATTATTTGGTATCTTAGGTCGTGCTCCATTATAGGTATCGCATACATGTATAAGGTGTATATTGTGACTCTGACCACAAAATGGTCATTCACCTGTGACAACCTCGTACGCAATGATCCCAAAACTATAAATATTTGTAGATTTAGTGTATGGTTTTCCATTTAAGGAAACATTCACAAATTTTTTGATCAGGTTTTTCTATATCTGCTGGTTGACAAGTCCAAATCAGCAATAAAATATTTCCAGGATGAAAGTCACAATCAACAAATTCCTCATTGTGCATTTTACCTAATCTTGAAGTAATATAATGTAACTCTCTTAGTTTCTTTTGCAAATTAATTCTACGTATTTTGGGATTCATATACATCACCAGTTTCTGCATAATCCATAACTATCGAGTTTTCATTTGCAGCTGAGTTTTTAGTTATTCTATACTACTATAAATTCGTTTGCACTTTAGCAGGGGGTTGGCATTTTGTTCGATGATCATCGATCAAAATTACCAAAAAAAATATATATTGGAAAACAAAAAAACTATACTCTTAACTTTAAAAAGGTGTTCATTTTACTTAGTTTATAAACTCGGATGAAATTTGCTTTGAATTGTGTAATGATTTCAACACAACTTTGAGTTCATTAATTTAAACGTATTTACTTCATGATCCCACATGATAGGTTGTTTCAATGGTCCGACCAACCAGGCAGGCAGGTTGCTTTATAAATTGATCCAAAACCTCCTTTGCAAGATATTCAAAATTTGCAAATCTTTAAAAAAGGGATCCATTCAAAAGTACTTCCCTTTCTTCGAAGTTTCGCGCATTAATTTATTAGACAGTCGATAGCTATACCTTTCAGTTTTATAATTTGTGATATAGAAAACATTCTCTATAGTAATTTTTTGACAATTGGTACATTTACTGCAATCACGAACTGAACATTTATTATAATGTGTAAATTTTGACAAAAAACACATTTACTACAATTATGAATATTCGATATTTAGATGCCATCTTTGAGTTTATTAGTGATTATCGTTATGGCAGTGAAAACGATGATTTACGAAGTCGTTACGCATTTGTAAATCGATTTATGCATGTTAATAACGATAAATGAGATATCGAAGATAAGAAGAGACATCTATCGTTATTACGTATTTGCTTTACCATCATTCCAAAGTTTTAAATATTCATATAACATATTCATTATGACAGTTGTAAAGTTGTATCGGTAATGATTTACGTTTTATCATAGGACTCAATAACAACCTTGACCCCAATAACCAAAGGCTATAAATATTTTAATTAGTCTGTGAGAGAGATAAACAGCACTTGGGAAATCTGGGTTTTGACTCGTCCATTCCGACCGGTTAAATTTGAGCAGGAAAAGAACCTGGCAGGAGATTTGGGGGTGCGCGTTAAATGCAACTATTCTGAACCACTCCGTAATTGTCAGGATGGCTTTGATTGCTTAATAAATTTCAACAAAATCATAAGATTTTTGGGGAAGCTTAAGTTAAACAAAACCTTAAGTTAATTAGAAAGATATATTGGAGGAGAGCTCTTTAACAGACTACGCCCCTCAAAAAACTGGATATTCAGGTGTGCGAGTTTTGTAGCAAGCTAAATATTCTTAATTTAGGTTAGAAAACAACACAACTGGGATCTGTTAAGCCGAATCAGCTTTATGACTGAACAACTTGTTATGGTTGCGACAATTATTAAAAAAAGTTGAGTAAAAAGAATCGGAATGAACTTAGATTTTGAAATATAATCTGTGTTTATATTTGAGATGTGTAAAGAAGAGATATTTGAGCAATTCAAGTCTTGGCAAAAGAAAAACCCTACTGGAAATGCATCAAACTAAGATGAACTGGAAAGGATGGAATGAAGTATTACTAGATAATGGGATCTTGGAAAGCAAGTGAAGAGTATATTATATATCAGAATTTGAAGACTATATATAGCAAAGCTTGAAAAATAAAAAATACTTTATAATATCAAGCATTTCTTGTCGTATTTTTTCTTCCAGTATTCAAACTTCGCTTCAAGTTTTTCTTTCTCAGACTCATAACTATCAACTCTTTTCCTTAGCTCCGCTAAACTAGGTGGAAAGTAATTTCCACAATTATTCATCAAATGTGTTAATAATTTTTTTCTCGACGCTTCCCGCGCATTTATAGCTATCCCAGTATAATGTGCTTTCATTGGTGGATTATCAACGTAAATAAAACCATTACATGAATTAATCAACTCGGCTATTTTTGAACTTTCACTAAGCAACTTAGTCTTGTCTGCCGCGCATACCTTTTCATCTTCGAATTCCGGAAAAGATGTGCGAACAATTGTAGTGTATTTAACGATTTGTTCGTCGAAAATAACATCCTTAAATAATTTATATGCGTCGATTTCTTTTTCAGAAAACCTACCACTAGTAATAAAAAAAACTTGATACAGTTCACCACTCAAATAATCACAAATTTTAGCTATTTCAGTTAACACCTCCTTAGTAGAAAGCGAAGTATCACCAATTCCGATAGTATCGATTATGCGATATTTAAACTTCAAATTCTCATTTCCACTTAGCAAAGTTTCAAGTTCAAACTCCTCAGCGCGAATTTCCTTAGTTATAGATACACCTGATGAACTCTCTTTAAACTTCTCAGTCCCGCATAAAACATTAGCTAATGTCGATTTTCCGTTTCCTGTTCGACCTATTAATAATATGTTTCTAATTTGCGTCATAACGATAATCCTTTCTAGAAGATTTCTTATTTAAATGTCCTTCACTTATTTTAGTTCACAATTAGGAATTTCGAAATAAACAGTAATTTCGTCAAGGAAAACCCGGCAATATTCCCCAAGTAATTTGATAAGATTCTTTATTGAGATATACTTTGGCCGATTCGGCTATAAAATATCTTGTTTGACTCCGTTAAAAAGCTATATAGCTATATGATTTTGTTCTGTATCTCTGTATCAAGAAAAAAATAGAGTCTTTAGCAATATTTAACAATGCCTTGAACCATTACAAAATTAACTATTTAAACTTACTTTTAATTTTTTTGGAGAAAGTTTATAAACAATTATTAACCGGTGAAGAAACAATCCAGATGGGAAAACCAAGTTATTTATAAGCAGGAAAATGGCGTAGGTGTTTACTAATCCACAATGATAACGCAATTTTGCTGGAAACTGCTAAATCTCACGACGGATAAATTTTTTACTGATACGTCCTGTGAGAAAAATTGGGTTTTCCAGACTTTTATATACCGTGGGCATATCACAGAAACGACTACGTTATGCGAAATTTTCAGTTATATTTATATAGAGGTCATAATGACATACTTACCTCATAATCATGTTACATTTTAGTATCCGCAACCGATGTAATCATTTGTCCGCGCGTTAAAATCCGTACATACACTACGATATTTGAGAACTAAGATAACTTGGCTTGGTTAGTTTGAATTGGTGTATTAAAATTTTTCATAGAATTAAAAAGTTGTGTGATGATTTGTGATAGAAAACTTTTAATTTCTCAACAATGTCGTGTCCATTTTTATAGAGTTCGTTTTTACAATAAATTTGACAGTTTCAGTCATTATGTTTCTACGAATTGACAATCAAATCAAGACTTTAGTTCGCCTTTTTTCTAAAGACCATGGAAAATGTCTAATTCATCAGAAGCGCTTTCAAAAATTCGGAAGGTGAATACTAACACCTGACGCGGCGTGACAACGACATTTATCAAAATATTGTGCTTATGATTGGTTATTACTTAACGTTAATGATTGTTGCGATTTTTTGGCAAGTGTCCTTTCAAAATAGAAATGAACTGTTGTCAATTCCATCCAAACTCTACTGACCAGCTCCCAGTGGCAGTGGAAAGAGCTTGTATCTGTAAGAGTGTTGATTTATGTTGCATGCAGTCTTGTAACTGTGCTGGACAATTCAACACGTAATGACTGAATAACTTAAGCCCGGACGAAGACATCAAAAAATGGTTTGTGAATTACTGGTATCTAACAAGTTTCTTGTTTTGGCTCAATAAGCAAACTTACTAGATGCAAGCTTTTGCTAACCACACATTCTAGAATCAACAAGTTTTTCTCTGTAACCTCCATAACATTGAAGACTTCGCAATATTGGTATACAAAATCCTATGACAGCACAACAATTGTTCAACATTCGAAAGCTTGTTGACATTACAACCATCAAAAACATTGATTATAGTTGGTGTTCGATTCATTATGTCTGACAGAACTTCCCAATCCAATTTGACAAACTTGCTCTTGAAAATTATCTGAGAGAAATCATATAAAAGTAAGCATGAAAACCATTGAATTCTCAGAAAGCCACACATGAAATGTTATCTATTAAAAATGTCAAGAAACTAACTAACAAAACCCGAAAATTTCAAAGCGTAGAAGTCAATCATATAGGAAATCGAAGTTGTTATTTTTACATTTTACAATACTGATCTTGCTCTTCTATGGGATTTGAATGATGAGATCGATAATTTCTTCCCTTGTTCGACCAATTTGGTTAATTCAGGAATCTTTTTTATATTTGATACGGAAAAAGATGGGAATATCTTTCTCCTGACTAGCTTTCAAGTATCTCATTCTTTTTAATTTCTGCTCGGATTCATAATTTATTTGGTTCAACTTTTAAAAATGCTCGGGCTGAGTGAGTCTGGCCTTTAATCGTCTTGCATTCTAATGTAACGTCTGTAACTCTTTTGCAAATTGTAGTCTACTGTCGTCAACACGTTGAACTCGCAAAAACGAAAAATGCATATAACATATCTGATCCGAACCAAAAATATTATAAATCATTGAAAAATGAGACAAAAGAAATACATATGACCTTACGCTAATTAGTGCGGAATGTTTCGGGTAATTGTTGTGGCCGGGAAAATCGGATTGGAAAATCACGCGAATGGAAAAGCTATTGTGGGTGAGCTGGGTAAAATATCGGGTACTACAATCTGATTAACTAGTCATCTAAAATTTAATTGACATTTTAAATTTGATTGGCTGGCGATAATACGAGAGTAACCATCTTTATATAATAAAAATGTATTTATAACTCAGGTTTTTCGTTTTACAAATAAATTAAGACTAAATAAAAATTGATTTGTTTTTCTTTAAATTTTGAATCTGGTTTATTAAATACCTTTTTACAACATTCCCTCGACTAAATCATTGATACACTTAAGAATCATTATTAATTATTTCCCTTTATTGCATAAATATTCAAGTTTTTTTTAATAAAAATTGACCAATAGTAAAGTAGAAAAATTTAGAAAAAGCACGTTATATTTTATCAGCCAATAGAATTTTAAAATTGATATACAAAAATTAGCCAATCACAACGAAAGCCTGCTATGCTGTAATTAGATTAATCAAATATGTTGATCATGCAATTTGATTGGTCAATCACACACGTGCAGAAACAAATCCGAAAATGCAAAAAATCTTGAATCTAGTCTGAAGTACTAATAAAAATGTCGGGGAGACAATTTTACATCTAACTTGTCCACACTAACCCTAACCAAATCCTTTAAGCATGTTAGCGTTAATTTTTTCGTGATCACATGAGATGAAAATTTTGTGGCGATACTTACACAGTGTGTATAGAATCCTATGACCAACACTGACTCTTACCTTACCAACTCCGAATCTCGCATGTACAACAGAGATGTATGCTGATAGTAATTGTTACAAACTTAATACACACTAATGTTCAAATAAATGTATAATGACGACGAAGAAATTGTTGACCTATGGTGCAATAAATACGAGGAATAAATTCCACAGGACTATGTTTAATAGGTCTCAAAGGCTAACTGAACAAAGAAAAAACCATCCAGATGAAATAGAAACAGTCTTATTAAAAGAAATCTATACTTTTGTCTTATACATGCATAGAGTTATATTAAATTATAATAATTAAGTTCTATTTTAATCACTAATAAAATTATCAACAATTCTCTATTATTAACGTTCATGAGGAGTTATATTCAAAGATTAGCAAGTATTTAGGTATTGTAGCCTGCGAAAATTTCAATTCTGATCTTAGTAAGACAACAAAGATTTGGGTAAATCTGATGAGTAATAGTAAAACTTACAGCCTCATTAAAAACTTCAAGTGCATAACCGGGTAACGGAGAAAGCACATCCAATACAAACATAATATAAGGATGTTGATCGTGTCGTTTCAAGGAAAAATTTAATGAATACGCTGGATCATTCGACGACCAAATTCCCGATTTCTTCCTCCACCACCATCGATTTTTGGTCTTACGCTTTTTATTTCCCTTCCTAAGAATTCCACACATTGCACACTCTTTATCCTCGCATAATTCAGCTTTTGCTTCTAACTTCGTAATTGGATCATAACAATTATAAGTCGTTCCATGAAACATTGAGTGTGTGATTATCTGTGGGTCCGTTTTATGTTTTTTTGACATTTTCACTGCAAGAATTTGATGCCGTTTTATTATTTTCTCCGGCATTTCGATTTTTAAGATTCCGGTCATTGTTGCTTCCGGGATTGCTGTTGTAAATAAGCTGTGAAGGTTTTGATAGATTGTGTCGCTGGTGTCCAGAAGTGTCAGTTTTGTTTGTTTCATTTTAAAGTCTGAAGAATTTGTCCTGTTTTTGTTTTCTTGTTTTCGGTTTGCCTGTTGTTTTTGTTTCCTTTTGGAGTTCTTTCTTAAGTTTGAAAGTGAGCACATGTAGTTCTAATTTAGTTTGAATAAAGGATATTCAGTTTATTGAAAGTAGCTATAAATACTTTAAGACACAGTCACTAGACTTATTACATGTATAACTTCTACTGCGGAATCGGAAATAATTTTGCTACTAATGATTCTAAGGCCGTAATCCACAAATAACGACACAAAAGAATCTAGTTTAGCAATACTTTCCTCGTTCGATTTATTATTATGGAGCAATATTACTGGTTGTGACGGACAATACAATAATGTTACACACGCAAAAATAATGATTTCCATTTACATATCCTGATCTCCCGATCTTCCAGAAGGACAATATCGATATACGTACGTACGTACTGTATATGCATGCAACTGATTTATGTCCGAAGGAAGAGTAATGTTTCATACAGTTTTTAGGGTATAGTCGCAAAACACATTTTTTGTTCTGCATATAATATTATAATTGATGCTTTTTGTTATTCTCTTGAATGATTTTTGGTTCAACAATGACAATAATACTAATTACGTAGCCAGTTAATAAATACCTTCCTCTTTCCCCGGTGCGTTACATATCTGCTTTAACTTCAAACGAGAGATTTTTTATACCAAACATATACTCGTATAGAAAGTATATGTCTATATGTAAATTACTGTTCGCTTTATTTTTAAAGTATATGCAAGTGAAAATTAGAGTTTTTTGAGAAACATTACACCCTTATGTCATCATATAATGTCATCATATCATGTCATCACATAAATAACTTATTGAATGTTTAGTCATCTTCTATTTTCTGACTTAATTAGATTACTCACCATGGGTAAATAGGTATGCCGTTATCTTAAAAATTGAACCATCAATTCTATCGTCTCCCACGTCTATCAAAAACAAGAAAGATAATAATGTATGAGGTATATCAACCCACATTTCGTACATTTTCGCGTCTAAATTCAAGTAAGCACCGGGACTACTCCGCGTGATTTCAGACTCCTTTCGAAGTATTTCCAGTTATTTCATGTGCTTGAGTTTCTGACAAATTTCTTGAAAGAGATGGAAAATGCACAAAAAAATACAATGAATAAGTACATGTAATAGACACCCACATTTTGTACCTTTCCGTGTCTAAATTCGGATAACTAGTATACAGTGCTCCAGACTCCTTTTGATGTATTTCCATGTCTTTTCATTTGTTCGCTGAGTTTTTGTGTTATCGATTAAACATACGATGCAGATTAGAAAGAAGCAAATTTTTGATGTATATATTCTGAGACAGTAAAATTAAACAAAGTTTTGATTTATATTCTGAGAAAGTACGTAAATTAAACAATAATATACATGTACATGTGCTTAGGTTTATACTATACTTATACTATACTATGCATATTACAGTATATAAATTATACTGAAAGAATCCATGTTGATATGTTACAGTCAGTATATGTTGATATTGTAAAAATCGTCTCCTATTAAATCTTTTGCTGTAGAATTATAAGAAATTGAATTGATCTATACTCCTGTGCTATTTCTAGTTGGAATCCTTTTTAAATCTTCAAGGTTTCCAATATCAACTACATACTCTCTAATCATTAACTGAAGTAACGCATTTTGCCACTCCAAATCATTTAATCGTCGATGGATGTTTTCTTGCGTGATATCTTCATTGTTTTTCTCGTCCGGATATTTTATTTCTACAAGTGGAAAATGATGTTTGAATTTTTCGTTAATTCTATTCTTGAGTCTCCTACGAACACCGTAACATTCATAAATCCATCCCCATGGACCTATTTGCTGTGCACCTAAAAATCATAATACTAAAATTAGAGTCCAACTTGAGCATAAAAATTTTCATAGAAGTTAAATATGATAGATGGATACATACCAAAGCAAAAGCAATACACAGCTATAAAAAGACCATATGCACCTCCAATGCCGCTTAGTAAAGATAGAACCTTATTCATATATGAATTTTTTTAGATTAGAAAGAATTCTATTTATATTATTTATAGAATAAAAAAAGCAAAAGACTTACTGTGTTTTGTCTTTGGAATTTTTACAATGAAAAAAAATAAATTGTAGTTAATAGAGAAGAATTTTATATAAAACGGCACACCACAATCATTTACTTGGTCTGTCCATCTATTTCAATGATGCGTGTTTGATATAGGATATCAACACTCGCAAACGGAGAAAAATTTGATATATTTATAGGATCAGCATTCTCTAGATTTTAAAAAATAATTAATACTCATAATAAACGTTATGATAAAGCAATGAAAAACTTACGCATTAGTGTTTCAATCATGTAATAGTCATTCGTTTTAGTTTCGAAACCAACTCTGTTTCCCCACTCACTCACGTCAAGATCTTTCTTTTGAAGTCGCCAAAACCATAAAAGATATTGCTTTTTGGAATTAAAGCGAGAATAAAAAAGTTAATATAATTACTAAATAAAATGGTAAATAAAATATTGATCTTACATTCTTTGGTGATAAAATATAAGTGTTTCCCAACTTAATTGCTTCTCTTTTCGCTTCAACCGATTCTGCTTTAGCAGGCTCGAAATTGATCTGTTCGGTTTCTGTATTTTCATCAAAAGTCTCGTATAGTGAAAGCAGAACTAGCAAAGTTAATTAGATGAATGATTAAAACAATTACCGGCATCTGAAAACGAAATCAGCATTGAACTGTAAATTGCAGGTCCTCTTTCATCTAGCTTGGCAGATCTTAAATCCAAACGATCTACAAATACCTTTAGAGAGATGGTGAATATTCCAGTATCGTTCATTTCTATACTTGGATTGTTCCAGTATCCAATGTAATGTAGTGTTTGATTATCTCTCTGTGCCTGTTGCAAGAATTGGGAACATTCGGATCCATTGTGCGCTACAATTTGGCCAACTGAGGAAAAGAAAATTGATGAGTTGAAACCGCTTTACTCGAAATGAGCCTGATGCATTGCTTAATACATACGTTTATTGTAAAACTCGCAGTGCATCGTAAAGTTAAAAGGTGATGAAATATTAAATACTTGGAGTTTTTTTAATAAAACATAACGAAATTAATGATTTCGAAAATACGCGTGAATAATAAAAACTATAGTAGATTTGTGGATGACAAACATGGAGCAGGAATATTTTGGGCCTCTACTGTCTTTATTTCAACATTTGGATTTTCATGTTGAATCCCTAACGCAAGATAAATAAGATATCCAAAACACGCCAAATAAATAACATAAGTGCTGAGCAATTTCAAAATGCGTAAAATTTGTGGCTCGAGGGAACGTTCGGGAACTTGGTCAGCTAAAAATTTCAATGCTGTTCTCTTCACAAATCTAAATGTGTGATGTACAAAACTCAGCATTTTGAGAAACTCAAATAAACATTTAGAAATGTTTATGGGGAGAAATTTTTGAAAAAGTTTGCTTTTTTATGTTGCTTTATCGTCACATTATGTGTTTATGCGTTAAGCTATTTTAGTTATAAAAGAATAGCGATCGATCGATAGTATTTTACGTATGAACCTATAGAGGATTTTTTTAATAAAAATTTAAAAATCAAAGGATCTTCTACCCCCTATTTGTGAAATTGTCTATACATGGTTGATAAATTGTCTACAAATGGTTGATAAATTTAGTAAATACTACGTACCGTAAAGTCCCGAAAATAAGCAACTCTCTACGTCATCATTTTTAGATCGATTTTTGCTTATTTTCGAGTCTTTCGCAAAAATGTAAATCTCTCGGCAACAAGTTGTCCAAATCGAGCGTGCTATAGCTCGTTAGATTCGTCTCAGTGAGACGAACATTTCGGTAGTTGTTTCGTTCGATTTGGATCACTGGTTGTCGAGTTATTTATAAATAACTTTTATTATATCTATACATATCTATTATATATAGGGGTTGCTTATTCAACTTTTCTAAGACTTTGAAAGCTCAAGAGGGAGGGTTGCTTATTTTCGGAGGTTGCTTACTTTCGGGACTTTACGGTATATAACAATACTAAATATTGTATGATTCATTTTAGTACGTACGTACGTATACAGAAATCAGGATTGACATCGGATTTTATGTTCTATTTCCATACCGTACTATTTCGTTTTGGCTTATCTGAAATCATGATGGATACAAAATCCATTGGTGAAACAAATAGAAGAATTGACTGCAAAACTTAATCAGTTAACAGAATAATAAAAATCAGCTCAATATAACGATAACGATAACGAGTGTTACCAAATCTTGCTATAAGAGGATCGTTATATCCAGGTCTGACTTTATGCTATATGAAAACCGAATTAACGTTAACATAGATTACTGTGTTTATATTTGCAAATATAAATTTGTAAGTATAATAAATGTGAGAAATTACTACGTATCCTGTTCTTTGCTATTTCGTTCATTGTAATATACTGTATTGGGTATGGGTTCGGAATATAGGTTATCTAAATACATGTAGCATAGTACAGTACACGTTTATGCTATAACCCAATAAATGTCTGTTTTGACGTTAGCACATAAATTCAGTACGTGAACACTTGTTTAAAAGCATTAAATAATAGTACCGTACGCCACTGACCATAGTACTTTTCAAGGGGACTACAACCCTATGAACAATAATGACTGATACTCGACTGATATTTGTCTACATATCTTCAATATATTTGTCTTGCACTTTTTGATTTATCTGATATTCATACAAAAATACATCATTTTAATGCATATGTTGTGCCTCAGATCGATTCTTGCCTCAGGTGGCAACTGAGACGCATCATCAGGTGAGGTGCGTAATCTGTTGATTGATTATCTGAGGCACCTAGTTGTTACCATTTATAAAAGAATGGCCTACGGATTCAATAAAAAAAAGAATTATATTTCTTCAAATACCCAAAACTTCCTCTTTGAATAAAAATCATGTAAAACCTATACATTAGATTAATCATGAAAATTTGTATTAATTCTAAATTTCTAATTTGATAATAATACAATTACGTAATTATTATTTGAACATGATTTTTCACCATGACATCTGCTTGTACAATTTCCTCCTATTCTTTTACATCTACACTTATTGTTATCACAAGAATTACAAATGATGCTTGATATTAATTACACACTTTGTAATCTCCCTGTCTCTTGAATGGATATTTACATAATGAAATCTCATCAAGTTCAGGATATGTGATGATTCCAAGTGCTTCAAGCTCACTTGATGAATAACAAACATTAATTATATCAGATTTACAGCCTAATCAGTACTATTCACCAATTTTGTCCATAAGTTTGCAAGGAATAATCAATGCAAAATCAATCAATTTTTGGAATATTAACTTGTACAAGATCACCAACATGAAAATCTATAACTTTTCTTTTTTTTAGCATTTGTTTTATCATATTTTTAGTGTAAAGCCAAAAATCTTATTGTGTAATACTTTACAAAATTTTATGTTATATAATATTAGAAATCTGATTTGTAATATCAGTAAAAATCAGATTATTTCTTGATTGTTAATATAATAATTCTGAAACCAGATTTAAAATATTATCTAATTACTAACACAAATTTTGTAAACTCTTGTCTAAGAATTTTTTAAGTTAATAAAAAAAATAAAAAAAAATCATAACAAATATGAACTTATCCAAGATGTTATTACTATTCATTTACTAATTTAAAGATTCTGAACTTTTATCTAAGAATTTTCAAGTTAGTAAAAAAAATTAATTGAAAAAAAGAAATTATAATGAACATAAACTTATTCAAAGTATTACCATTATTTATTTGCTGATTTGAAGATTTTGAATTTCTGTCTAAGAATTTTCAAGTTAGTAATTGAAGTAAAAATAAAGATTAATTAAAAAAAAATTAAATAAATATAAACTTATCCAAAGTATTGTTATTATTTATTTGCTAATTTAAGATTCTAGATTTTCATTTAAGAATTTTCAAGTTAGTAAAAAAATATGATTATTTTAAAAAAATATAATTAATTAAAAAAATATAATTATTTAAAAAAATATAATTAATTAAAAAGAAATCATAATGAATATATTCAAAGCATTATTATTATTTATTTGTTGATTTAAAGATTTTGAACTTTTATCTAAGAATTTTCAGTTAGTAAATTAAAAAAAATCATAATAATGCAAACTTATTTTAATTTAAAAATTTTGAACTTTTGTTTGAGAATTTTTGAGTTAGTAAAAAATTAATTAAAAAAAATGTGAACTTACACAAAGTATTATCATTATTTATTTGCTAATTTGAAGATTCCAGATTTCTGTCTGAGAATTTTCAAGTTAGTAAAAAAAAGAAATTATAATAAATATGAATTTACCTAAAATATATCACTATTTATTTGCTGATTTAAAGAATTTGAACTTTTATCTGAGAATTTTTGAGTCAGTAAAAAAAATAATTAAAAAAAAGAAATTATAACAAATATTAACTTATTCAAAATGTTGTTATTATCTAGTTATTAATTAGAAAATTTTGTAAATTCTTAAAAAAAATAGAATCATAAATTATAAAAGATATAAATTTTATCTTCAATATCATTATCTAAATTTATAATAATATTATCTTGAATTTTAATAATATTTGGAATTTTTTCTTTGATATGAATATTTTTTTTGAATAAATTATTAATTAATATATAGTTATCATAAAATTTATTATTATAGACAAGTTTATAAAATATTTTTTTATATAACTGACATCATGAGCTATTTATAGTTATAATAATAAATCTTAAACCAAAAGATTAATCAATTATTATAACCAGTATTTTTTTTTACTTTTCTAATTTTTGTTTCAATATTTTGTTTGTATATTTTATAAGTTCTTGAAATTAAGAATATTTAAATTATCTATTTATAATTTTTATTGATAATCATAATTTAATTAATTTTATAATTTAATTAATTTTCTAATAATATCTATACAAAACTCTTTTTTATTATCTGATTGTAGTAATATAGAAGATAATCTTATCAAATAAAAAAAATTAAACAAATAAGCTATAATTTTAATTATTTTTTTAGAAGTAAATATCTTTGTTCATGAAAATTATATAAAATAATTATGCATATAATATATATATTTAAATTTTTTATCTGAATTAAAAGTTATATTAATTAAATTCTTTTATATATATATATAAAATAATTTTTATTTAAAAAATATAAATAAAATATTTTTTGTAATTATTAGTTTAATAATTAGAAAATGAAAAAATAACTTTTAAATAGCATATATTATATAATTATTTATAAATTATTTAATAATATTCTATTTATCTAGTTCTATTTTTTTGCACCATTTTCTATATTTGTTTTATATTTTTAATAATTAATATTGAATTATTAATAATCTTTATAATAATTCTATAATTATTAAAAATTATTTCTTTAAGTCAGAATTATTTCTAGTTCAAATTTGAATATTTTTATCATAAAAAGAAATACTTTGAAGATTCAATAGAATATATTTTATTTTATTTAATAATTTATAATTTAAAATTTTTTCATATTTTTAACTAGAAAATAATTATTAAGAATTTAATTAGAAATACTTTTATTAATAAAATTATATTTCATATTAAAATGAATATATTAAAATAAAAGTCAAAATTCTAAAAGATCTTTGATATATTAATTATAATTATTTTATCTTGGATAACAACTGAGATACTACAAATAATTAATTAATAGATTATATATTTCACTTAATGATTGATATCTAATATATCTTAGTTATTATCTGAGACAAGAATTAATCTAAGATACAATACTGTTGCAATTATATTATAAAATTTATTAATTCTATAATTTGTAATATTTTACGAAATTATAAAAATTATATAAAGAACTTAGAATATTTTACAAATTTCTTATATATTATTAATTATTATATTCATATACTTTTATTTTTCTATCTTGTACTCTTATACTTTTTATACTTTTTCTACTTTGTACTCATATATTTTTTATACTTTTTTTACTTTGTACTCTTATATTTTTTATACTTTTTATACTTTTCTACTTTGTATTCTTATATTTTTTATACTTTTTATATTTTTACACATTTATACTTTTTATATTTTTATACTTATTTATTCTGAGTAAATATAATTTAACCAATCAAAATTCTTTGAGATTTATATTTTTCCTCCTTTATTTCTCTACTTTCTATATTTAATAAATTGGAATTCTATTTTTAGTTAGTATAATTATCTTTTATATCTTTTTCTTGTTTTTAATATTATATTTGTATTTTGAAGAAAATGTATAAATATGAGTTGTAGTTGAGTTCTAACTCAATATATCAAAACTTGAGAATAAAACAAATATCTTTTAATACTTAAGCAATTCATCTTCTTCTCTTAAATATATACTTTAAATCTTGTAAACAAGTAGCTTTGAGACTATATTGAGTATATCAAAATATTAATATTGAATTATTAAATTGATATTTTGTTATTGACTAGTCTTTTGATATTTTTATTATAATTGAATTATTTGGAATCTCTTAACTAAAAACATCATAATCTCTTTCTTGTATGAAGAATGAAATAAAAGAGTCTTTATTACTTTTATTATTTTTAATATTTTAATTAGTTGGTTAAATTATTAGTCACTTCAATTAAATAATTCATAAATTAATTTGTTAGTACAGTTATTTGGAACTAGTGTTTCTATGAACTGAACTGGACTGGACTTTTGCCTGGATTCGAGTTCAGTTCAAAATTCGAATTGAACTCGAACCAGACTTTAGCTTGAGTTCAAGAAAGGTTCAAAGTTCAAACTGAACTTGAACTGAAACATTATATGAGTTTGGGTCTGGTTCGAATTTGATTAAAGATCAGCATATAGTATCATATACCAATTTGTAGCTCTAAATATAAGCTACAAATTTTACTATAAGCACAATTTATGGTATTTATTAAGAATTAAAAATTTACATAATGATAACTAAAGTGTTTTTATTTTTATGTTTATTAAATTTGATTGTAAATGCTATATAACTCTCTGAATAATTATTATTAATAATAACAATTATATACTAAATTGTAGCTCTAAATATAAGCTACCAATTTATATATAAGCATAATTTATAGTATTTAGTAAGAATTAAAAGTTTACATAGTGATAACTAAAGTATTTTTATTTT